>JAHRHJ020003244.1:0-219613 GCA_019776745.2 Taxus chinensis | reverse complement strand
CATATTCTGAAAGATTCAAACCTCAGAATGAACGCTTAGCAACGTTAATCACCCAACTGACGCAATTGGAAAAAAAGAGCCAACGAGAAACATGCGGGACTTTATTGCAATGGTTCCAAAGATTTTGGTATCAAATCCCCACTTCTGCCGCATGTGAGCTATTAAATCAAGAATACGTTTTTTTATAATATAAACGCTCTATTGCCGGAAGTTGGATATCACGAGAAGGCAAACCTGTAAATCTGCTGGAAGCACAAAATGCTTGCCGTGGAGGTTGAAGACGACTTGATAATGGCTGGAACACTAAACACCCTCTCACAAAGGTGATGGTGCGGCGGCGAATACTTTTTCAGATCCTTTGTTTGCCGAAATTGGCTAATGACACATGCTCAGATCAAAGAAGCGAATCTCGCAAAGCGGGAATGTAAACCCCCTCAAGATTAGCTCCTACCCGAACCTTTAATGGGCAAAAGCAAAATCAAAAAAAAATCGAACAGACTTGCTGCTGCACCACCAACGGGTTCGCAGATAGAAGCTGCTCGCCAGAGATACTTGGAAACGAATGAAGGAATCCTCCGGCATTGGATGATCTTTGATGATGAAGACTTTATAGATCCCGCTGGTGACTCCAATATTGTGACCTGGACTTAACAATTTTACGATGGCTTGATGAATCGTTGAAGATTCTAATGGTCACCTTTTTGCGGTGTTCCAAGGTCCCAACGCGCCCAAATGCCGAAGCATCACAAGCGGCCGGAAGAGAGAGAAGATCCGGGCCCGGATTGTGACTATCTTGAAAAGAGGTACGCACTCTTCCTTCTTCCTTTAGCACCTAATGATAAATATTTCCAAATTCTTCTTTCAATTCGCCAGCAAAGAGTCAACGCCACACATCCCTGCGGACAATCAAGGCGTTTGACAAAATTGAAGCACCGCAAGAAAACCGGTCACGCAAATTGTCAGCAGCCTGAGTATTTGAGAAGCATTTCCTGACAGCGGAATAGATTGGTCACATAAATGTGCACAGTAAGGGTCCATCCAACAAACAATACTATCGGGTATCTGGTCAAATCCAAGAATACTCCTACAAATAATGCGGCGCACGTTCTTCCTCCTTCTAACCCCCTTCTCCTGCTACACTCATAAAGGATCGAGCCATTCGATGTATCGTGGGGCGTACAACGGAACTAAACTGACAATGCATGTTGGATTCTGGAGCTTTCTGATAATGTAATTCCTATACAAAAGTTGTGATCCTTTGGATCCTCCACGTGAAAAAAACCATCGAAAGTATGGTACTTCAGGAAAGGGCAAGTCCCTCTTGGGGGGGCAAATCAAAGATGCCGCAGGCGATACTTTGCTTCCTGTCCCGAGACAAAATACTGAAAATGACTATACTTTGGTAGCAGACATTCCAGTCTCTTATGTCATGCTTTTTTGAGTGAAATTTTTGCAAGGAGCCCCCCTGGGTGGAGAAGTGAAGATGGATTGGTCTTGTGCGCGACATACAAATCAAAGAGTAATCAAAAGCTAGAACCTAGAAGAACCCAATACACAGGATCAAATCTGAAGATCCTAGATCTAGAATCTTGTTCAGGAATCGGGCACGATGTCCGATTACCGGAAATGGATAAAGAGGAAATTCAACCGTTGATTCGATCATCCAACATCATGGGGAGAACAAGATTGGACCTTGGAATTTGATGGTAGCTGCTGTGCAAAATCTTGGATCCGGTGCAGGCGTGGTTCTTATCTTCTCCTGAAGGAAAGTGCATGCGCACTCCTTCAAAGGTAATGTTCGAAAATACTACCAAGACGGCTGAGTATGACAGCCATTTGTTGTTAGGCATTGAGCAGGCGAGAACAATGGGAATCAAATGTAGTACATGCAAGAGGAGAGCTGAGCTGATTGTGAAGCAGATAATGGGCCTCTACCAATCAACAAAGAAAAACGCGGGCAATAACATAATATCGGTCTACTACGCCTGCTATCCTGATTTTTCAGCTTCCCTCGGTCTCCTTACATTCCGAGAGAACAAAATTCAAGAGCGGATTCGGCGATAATGCAGTTACTACAGCATTGTTGAATCCGGACCCCCCCGCATTGCTTTCGCAGGAGACTACAATGTGGGAATGTCTTCGGCCCCAAAGGTCCTAAAATGTCCACAAGGGCAGGGTTGCAACCGAGGACCACAGGATTGCTGTGTTTCTCCAACAAGAAAAAGACAACTTTGGAAGGAAAATCTACTATGAGGAAGCAATCACCTCCGAGGCAGACCTCTGTTCGGAGAAATGGATGTGGAACTACTAAAGAAGTCAGGAATTATCAAAATAAAAGGAAATAAAATTCCCAAAGGTTTTTGTATCTCTTAGGAAATGTTTGAAAGCCTGATCAAATGCTTAGAAAAATGAAGAAATGAGAAAATGTTCCTCCGACCCACATTGCCTTAATTTGGATCCGGCAATGTCCCAATAGTAATCTGGGTAAGTGGGTGCGCAGAGCCGAAAAAGAGCTTTTACTAAGCTTCTTACGAACACGGGATGTTTTTTGCCTGTCTTACCATGGGATCTAAAAACAATCAGCGCTGCAGAAGTTTCAACACCTACATCCCACTTAAACCCATAACAGAGCCTTTCAGCAGAAAGCTTGGCGGGCCACAAACCCTAACCAATTTCATGAACCTCTTCTGCAGGAAATCGGAGTTGGGAAAGTTGTTAGACGCAAAGATTATCTATCCCATTACATCATTCCGGAAAGTGGTGGCAAACATTAGTCCCGTAAGAAAGAAGAGCGGTGAGATAGTGTGCGTAGATTTTCCTGCAACATTAATCAAGACTTAACTTGAAAAGGACAACTACCCCATCCCCATATGGATCCACCACCTTTGAGGTGGTCATGGATCTGGAGAGGCTTTCCATGCTGATGGCTTACAGGCTAAATCAAGTCAAAGTTGCTGAGGGAAGATCAATCAAAAACGGCGTATCAACTTGGGTACCTTCGCATTACTAGAAGATGTCGTGTCGGCCTAATTATATGGTCCTACATTCCAAAGAGCTATGGGATCTAGCCTTTGCTCACCTAAAGATATAAAGCATAGTGGTGTATTCTGGATATCTGACAGGTCTTTTACAAAGATAGAAGCACGCACATTTCAAACTTGGAAAAGAGGTCTTCAGAAAGTGCCGCCAGCATGTATTTATTGAATCCAAAGAAAATCCACTTTGTTGTGGGACGAAGGAAAGAGGAGGGGGGGCACATGGGGACAAGAAGGAACAAAGATAGATTCCCGAGCGTGTCAAAAATCCAATGCAAAACATTGCCCTTTGCCAACATAAAGGGAGGTTCACTTTTCTTGGAAAAGTGTTTTCTAAGGAGAGCATCCGGGATTTGCTGAGCTAAAACCCGTCATATTTCGAATATGATGAGAAGCACAAGATTTTTTAAATGGGAAGAAGCAGCATCAGGAAGGGGAAGGAAGCTTTCGAGAAAATTAAGAGGAATGTCGAAAGCTCCCAGTCCTTGCGTTTTCACCCCGACTTCAGTAAAGAATTTACCAGTCTGAAACACACCATGTCAGCAATACTAATGCGGGAAAAAAAAGAAGAGCAGAAGAAGCTCCATTGCTTTCAGAGATTATGCCTCTTTTAAGACTATGAATGAAAGCACATCCCCATGGAAAAGCACACATACGCATAGTGGTGAAGGCGTGACAAAGCATTCAGGTATTATATTATTTTACTCGCACCACTGTGGTTTTGGTTCAGATACTGCAGGGTAAATCCATCTTACTCAGAAGAGTTAGGAGTTTGAGAGGCAGGGGGCACATGGTGACAACAGTTCAAGAATATGACTGGATATATAAACAACAAAAGCTAGTTCGCGGAAGAGGTCTATGTGAATTAATGACGGAGATGAAAAACACAGTGACTGCAGTGGATCAGATGAGATAGATGGAGGATTGACCTGCAGTACTTTGAAGTCTGGTTAGAAGAGTGGTACAGTAACAGGCTTACTTTCTGCAATGGGAATGCCCAGATCAACTTTCCGGAAAAGAGAAACGAAACCATCAAACTTGATAATCCAAAGATTTTGTTCTTTGGATAATGATTGTACAAAAGGGGAATTGATGTGGCGTATTTCTCGATTGCGTGGACAAGGCTCAACAGGATCAGCTACCACACGTGTCATAAAGCATGCTTGCGGTGGCGCCCACAAATCTCAGCTTTCGATGATCAGAATAACCAAGATCCTCAGAGCAAGGATTAATAGCCCACCCTTTTGAGATACTTGCAGAGTGGTAGGGTACTAAGTGCAAGCATGCCACCCATTTAGTTTGGGCGTGTGAAATTGCCTGCATACCTCTAAACCATGTAATGAAGAACCTTTCCAAACAGTGGGGAATGGATTTTATTGGAAGCTTCACACGGCTTCCAGTGCCGGTCATAGTACATTATAACGCAGCTACTGCTTATTTCAGTAAGTGGGTAGAAGCTATTCCTGTGAAGGAATGCCACTTCCGCCGAGGTGCAATTTTATAAAGAAAATTATTGTAGGTTTGGCGTGCCCAGCAAAATTGTAGCAGACACGCTCGCAATCTTTCTTCTAAGGACGTTGTGGAGTTCTGCTACACTTAATGGGATCCACTGTTCATTCTTCAAACTACTATCCCCAAGGTATATGGTCAAGCTAATATAGTAAACAAAACTTGGTAACATAGTGCGCAAGGGGGCTGGAAGAGACAATCAAAGTACTTGGCATTAAAAGTTGTTTGCTGCATTATGGGGCCGATAGAATTCACACCAAAGAGGGCGATAGGCATGTCCCCATTTCAGCTGTTATATGGTAGAGAACAGAGCTTTGCTCTTACCTTAGAATTTCCTGCCCTACGACTTTTAAGCCCTGGAGGATTCCACATTCACAGATTTGCTTTAATAAAAGAATTATTTGTACCTTGACTGAAATTGAGGGAAAGTACAAAACAAGTTTCAGATAGGTTGACCGAGATCAAAGGAAGGGAAGTCATCTTTCACAAAAGGCCAGGGAAAGAAAGTTTGAAGTGTTTTAATGCTTGGGTCCTTCTATGCGACAAAAGAAAGAGAAACAAACAGGATGCATGGAAAAGTTGGATTCACAATGGAAAGGGCCTTTTTGTGTTAAAGGATCGCGGAGAAAGCTCATTCTTGCTTATAGTATGGAGTGAATTGCCGTTGCCTTTCAATGGGCAACACTGAAGTTGTTGGACCTGAGAAGCAAGGTAACAACTGTAGTGACATAAATAAAATCTTTGTTTGTTTTTCCTTGTTTTGTCTTGTTTTGGTGTTGTGTGTGTTGTTTTCGTGCCTGACCCGTGCCCTAAAAAGACAAGAGACGAAACCAGAGATGCTGGGATCTCATCTTTTCCCTTTGTCATTCTGGACAGAGAAAAAAAAATGTCACAGACGGAGACAAATCTGTCACTCAGATTTTCACCTCAAATCTGCGATACCCTTCGAAAAATTTCGTACTTTTTTAAAATAATGGTCGTTTTGTGTTTTATTGCCCTAAAGTTCCTGTATTGTGTCAAGATAATCCAAAGAAGCCATATTAGCCTTTTTCGTCAAATACCAGATGCCCCAAAATTGTTTTATCTGTCGTCGAGATTTGTCGCGGGGAATTTTTGTATGTAATTATTTGAGCCCCGTATGAGGGTATTTGCGCTTTGTTTAGCTCTATTATGAGCGAATATGTATTATTTCTATGTGCCAGAAGGTTTTTTAAATTATTTTTAAGTTTTTTTGGGGCTTATTTGTAACTTTTGGCAATTTTTCGTGTTTTTTGTGGTGTCTATTTCGTTTTCTGTGGAAATTTCTCTGAGCAATCCTTGCGGGTAAGCACCGATTTTTGGCGGTAGCAGTGGGGAAAAAACACATATACGCACATTATGCCAGAGGAAGTCGCCATCGAAGTCCGGATCAATGGGAAAAAAAGCGTAGTCGTGCACAAAAAAAGCCCCTGCGGGATGGCGCATTTTTGGAAACAAAAGATTTAGCTGCGATGGGAAAAAATATAAGCCCGCAGGCAGGGTGGGAATTTTAACGTGGCCTAGCAGGGGTACTTTTTCACCATGTTATAAAAGTCACTAAGCTGTAGTGGAAAAATAGAGGTGGCAGGCAGGGGGGAATTATGCCTGCCTTGCAGGGTTAAAATTCCCATGATTATAATAAAAGGAAAGTGAGTAGTGATCATGGGATTTAGTACTGCCTGACAGGGTAAATATCTAATTGTCATAGTCAATCACTTCAGTGGATCACGGATTTTGGTGTCTGCCTGGCAGGGTAAATTTGAATCTCATTATAAAAAATTCTTAACAAATAGGAATTAATGTGCAAAAAAGCTTGTGCCCCTTGGTGAGAGAATAAAAAGCCTTAAATTGATTTTTTATTATTATTCTCTCAAAAGTGCGGCCAAGATTGGAGGGGTGTCAAACAAGGTCAAAGATGGAATAAAAGAAAGGAATAAATGACATTAAATTTATTTTATTGAAGTGGCTGCACTCTTCTCTACAAAAAGTGCGCCCCATTTGGGTATTATTTAATATTTTTAAAGCATTAAAATTAAATTAATTCTATTTTCTGGCTATGTCTCAAAAGCACACTGTGAGCTAAGTGAAGTTTGTGAAGGATTAAATTGGATTAATTTAATTATTGAGGCTGGTCCTTAACAGCTATTTAAAGAGCAAAAGCATGATTTTTTTAATTTAATTGCCTTTAATTGTTAGGGCAATTATTAATTATAGAATGTGAAGGTTATATAAGATGGACAGCATATGGGTGACTATTAATTCAAGGGTAAGGAATTGCAGCCAGAGGAAAAGTGTGCCCCCATTAAGGAAGGATTTTGTTCAGCCAAAAAAGTGCTAGAAGGCTTAAAAGCTTCAAGATTTGGCCGCATTGTTGCATTAGGGAGGAGGTTGATCTTGTCTGCATAATGTTTTCACAGGTGCTTAAAGGAGCTCAGGTGTGATTGGAAAAAAACGGATTATTGCTCTTATCTTTAGTGCAAAATTAAAACCAATTTTTGGGACAGCAGGCTTGAAAAAGTGAAGATTTGATAATTTAAATCACTATTCTGCTCCGGTGGCCATTTTTGTCTGAATAAATTGCAGGATTCATACAGCTGCTTTACAAAGAAAAGGAGTGTTATCAATGTCAAAACATTGCAAAATCCTCTGAAATGAAGAATTGTCCAGATCTGCACCGGTATTGAAGAAAAATACCGGCCAAGGCCAAGTTAGAAGAAACGAATTATTCAGACGAAGATCGACAAAGCCATGCGAAAGGGAATTGAAAAAAGAAACGCCACGATGGAGTAAGGCAGGGCTTCCAAACTTACAGACATAGGAGACAAGATCTAGGCCCGGACCTCTTGCCGTTTGATTGATAGATCCAGAGCGGGAAAGACTTCACTCATGCGTGCGGTAAACAGTGGAATTATCGGAGTTGCAGCTTTTCATGTTACAGCCCAATTCCAGAGTTCGTGATGAGTGGAGATTTCTTATAATCTTCATCCAGATCAGTACGTGATGCTTCGAGAAAACAATAATTGTTTGGACGAGAGTGTTTTAGGTCATCATTATTGTTTTGAAGATTCCAGTACGAAAGGTGGTGGACTTCTATTAGCATTAGGATGCTGACAGTAAGTGGCGAAGCATAGAGTGATTGGTGAGCATCAGAATAGCGGTCATGAATAGAAGTAGATCCCATTCAAAGTTTCCCGAGAACTCTTTCCTGGTCCAATTTGGTGACATCGGAGCCAGATGATGTCGTCAATTGATGCAAGGCTGAAGGCGAAGCGGCAATGCATACCACCGTTCGATAACCGGATCGTCATGCTTTCATAAGGACCAGTGATGAAATAACAAGGTTGATTCTATAATCAATTGGTCGAAAATTATTAGACAGCACATCGGGAGCAACTCGGAACGTGAAGCCCGTACTTTCCAAAACTTCAGATGATCATACTTGGTTGTATGTGATCTTCACAAGTCGTGTCTTTCCAAGCTAGATAGATGTGGTGTTATTTCCAAGGACCCCATTTTCGAGTGCTACCCGCAGCTTACTGCCTACAGGCGAGAAAGTCTTCAAAAGTGAATCAACGATGACCTACTTCATTACGATTTCATCTGTAGGAGGACAAAGACTTGAAGGAAACAAGGGTAAGCAAGGAAGCGTGGGAAGCCGTGTCCAAAATTGGCAATATATTAATTCAATTTGTAGAGATTTCACATACCTCAGGGGTTAGGGCTTCTGGAGAACAACTAGAGAGCCAGGATAATGAATGATAGAGTGATCGCCATGGAGCTGAGTACGCAACTTCTGGCGTTACACAACCTTCATAAAGCGGCACAAGTCTAAGGCTTCTTCACAATCACTGTGGGATATTACAGATGCATGAGCATTCAAAGAGCTCGAGGATGGAAGCGCAAATGTTATCCGAGGGATGAGCAAGAGTTTTCCCTCCACGGCCTGAACTTCGATCATTTGAGTAGCCAGGAGACAATCCCCAGCAGTACGAACATGTGCCTTGTTAGCAGATTCTGATGAGTGCGGAAAGTGGACGTGAGTACCGAGGTCAGAAAGAGAGATTTCAGCAGGCTGTCAGCAAAGCAAGTGTCGACTTTGGGACGTAGCGCGGAGTACTGGGATCTTAAAGATGCTGGGAAGTGGTACTGACACTACGTTCCATGCAACATGAAAGATCCATGCGCCACGGGCGCATCCTGTTCCCATGCAACACAAAGTTTTCATACGCCTTTTACAAAAAACTTACATATGGCGCAAGCACACTTGTCCTTACAGCAAACACAAAATGCATCCTGCAGTGTCTACGCGCCATGCACCCTGAGGCCTTTAAATTGCTAACTCTTTCTTCTGTCAGCATTTCAATGGAAAATCAAGCACCTGACGTGGCTTTCTCTGATTGGGTTTCTCCTCTTATTCTTGCAGATCAGCAATTAAGCTCAGAAGGACATATGTCAACATCAGGCAAGAGACCTACCAAATCCAAAGGCAAGGCCAAGCTTACAGAGGAAGAAATGAAATATAAGTATCAGAGGGTCAGAATGCCCGACTCCCAGGCCGAGTGTGACCTGGACATCAGAGACTTAGAGTTGGGTCATATTGATATGGAGGAATTCTAGGTCAGGACTCAGAAGGTTACAAAAAGTCCATGGATGGAAAAACTGATAGGAAGTGCCTTGTACTTCGCTGGAGGAATCCCAGTCAACACTGTGAATAATGAGTTCATGATGGTGGTTGCCTGGTGCTATAATAAAGACACAAGGTGTGTTGTAAATGACAAGGGTGAGGTTGTCATTAACCTCACTACCTGCCACTTTGAGATAATACTCGGCATTCCTCATCACCGACACTTTGTGGCTGTCAGCCGAGGAGGATTACATCAAAGCCTAGGATGATAATGAAGATCAGTGCATGCAGCTGATGAATGAAGTCTATCTAAAGAACAAGAAGGTAGTGACCCGTTGGCCACAGATCATTCACCGCAGTGATTTTTCAGAGGAGCTTAGTGACACCATCACGTTCCTGAGCAGGGTCTTTGGGCTTCATGATGCCCAATATTTCCACAAATGGATGCTGTGATATTTAGAAACCATGAACAAAAATGTGCCTAATCAACGCTTTTGAATGGGCAGAAATTATAAGCAGCACGATATCAGAACAACTGCAACAATTTACCTACAACTGGGAGACTCTACATGAATTCCTATGTTGTTTATGCTACAGCTTCAGAGAGAGACTACCCTGCCCTGATGCGGAGTGGGGTTTGGCCCCAGGTCAAAATATATGAATACTATCCAGAATTAAAGCTGGAAAATAGCATCCCCCAATTTACAAAGATTAATGATTCATTTTTCTACCTCATCATCTGCCTGTTGAGGCCAAATATGACTTACGGTCGCACGACCAAGAGTATAGTGACAGCCACTGAGAAATGGGGGGCCCTGTTCACCCAATTCCCCACGTTCACTTATCTGAGGGCGGCTAACTTCTTGGGAGAGCCAACTAGATTGCCAAGGTATGCTAGGACCCAAGTTGATTCTACTGGAGCTATCAAGACAGCTAATCACCTATCATGAGAAGTGTCTCAAGAGAAAGAAGGGTGGAACTCCTTTCCCCCTCACAGTGGGTAGATATACATGCCTTACTCACCACAAGGTAAAAGACATGTTCGCAGAGCTGGATCTGCTCAATTTGGAACATGATTTCCTAGCAAGACCCACCTTCGACCCAAGGAATTACCTGCCGAGGGCTAAGCTTGATCCAATCCACATCCCTCATATCGAGGATATCTACATCGATCTATATCATGAGGTGGAGCCCAGGAGAAAAAGACCATTCTCGCTTGGCATTGGCAGAAATCATCCAATATGGGGTAGCCCTTGTCCCCAAAGGCTACCAAACTACTAAAGAAGAAGTAGATCAAGTATATCTTGACACAGGTGAGGATGATTGGCCGTTTGCGACAATTGATAGAACCAAAGCTCCTCAGACAATTGGGGAAAGGGTCAAGGAAACTCTACGCAGAACAGAGCATTAGTGCCGAATGAACGGACTCATATACCTCAGAGTCGATTTCACAACCTCTCTGTTGGGTAACGCACCTCCTAGATCTAAACAGCAGCCTAAAGGCAAAGGTAAAAGCAAAGAGGGTGAATCCAGCACCACTCAGGAGGAAGCTCCTGAAAGTCCTCCTTCCGCTGTAGCCAGAACAAGTTGTAACTCTGGCTTCCTCCAGAGAAAGAAGCGAAAGAGGATGTTCCAATAGGCCCATCCACTCAGGATGTCGGCATTTGCTACAACACTTGAGGTCCCTTCTATCCCTTCTTCTTCTCTCCTCCTTCCCCTCCTCGAGTGACTCAAGCGACCATCCCTTTGGTCGTGTCCTCTCCCCCTTCTTCTACCTGTTCCTCCCGCTTCTTCGTCCATCTTCTCTTCTCTTGCGGATATGTCCCCCTCCATTTCTTCCCTCATCTCTGAGCTCCCTTCCCTTCCTATGTCTTCCTCTTCTGCAGTATCTCTTCCTCCCGTGAGCACTTCTTCGGCCTCCCTCTCGATGCCGCCCTCCAAGTGTCTCCACGTTTTTCCCTTCTACTACTGCAGCTGCCTCCCTTCTCTGTTTCCGGCCCTTCTCCTATAAGTCCAGCTTGGATCTCCCAGCACTGAAGTCAGCAGAAAAGGAAAGTTCCCATCGCTCCGATGGACTTTTCCGTAATCCCATCCAAAGGGGCAAAGAAGCAGAAGCCCGTCACACGCTTCTCTCAGAGTGCTTCGGGAGAGAGGGTGATGGAGATCGCATACCCTAATCCCCTCAAGGATAAAAAGGATCTGTCTCCGATAGATTATACAGTGACCCAAGTCACAATGGGTACGTCTTCTGAGAGCCTTCAAGGAGAAGCCTTATCTGTAGTTGATGCCCTCTGCAAGAAGCTTCAAGAAATGAAAGAGAAGAGAAAAGGCTACTGAAAGAGCAAAACAAACATCTGCTCAAAGCCTTACAGAAGATGGGTAGTGCACCTCCCACAACTGCTGCCGAGACTCCTGAGCCTCTGAGCCAGGATAAAATTAATGAATATGCAAAGATCGGCGAGCAGGGCATGGAAGTTTCCGCTTGGAGGAGCCAGATCCTCAAAGACAGTGAAAAAGTAATCGCCGAGTTCTCTGGTTTATATCTGAACATCAACAAGGCGAATAAAGAGCTCCAAGCATTAGCAGGGCCCATATCAGAAGAGCAAGAACATGCTAGGCTGCAGCATGAGACCTTTCAACAAATGTTCGACTGTTCAGTCGAAGATCTGGTCAAGTTCGGCAGTCTTCGGCCATCCCAGGGCCCTCAATAAAAGTCATTTCCACTCTGGACTACCAGATGGATCAACTGGAATTTGTCCTTGAAAAGATAGATAAGGTAAAGGAAGAAGCCCTGGACGCGATGCACCAAATGGAACAAATCATTCTCAACATGTCTCTAGGGTTGCTTACTCCTTCCCTTCACCTTAAGAAAAGTTGATGAAACCATCCAGATCTTCAAGGAGATCGTGTCACAAGGGACTTGGGCCAGAGGTCACTTTTGACGCTGAGTCCATCAATAACCTGCTGGCCTGTCGGGACTTCATCGGGTTCCTCATAGAAGCGGAGAAAGAATATTCCAAACTCCCAGAGAAGCTCATAGACGACCGGGAGACTTGCGAGGCGATCAGCGAGCGACACAAGGATCCTTCCCAGGATTAACTAGGGTCCATGATCAACAAGTTCATGGAATACCGCACCCAATTCGACATCTCGTCACCTGAGCAGCAGCAGAAGCAGGCTACCCCCTTTCGGCCGCAGGATGACGATGATGAATAGCTTCTTCTTCTTCTTCTTCTTCTTCTCTCTCTTCTTCTATTCTCCGACTTTCTTTTTGTAAATATCTAAAGTATGTTGGCACAAATGATGACATCATCCATGTTGCACCATGGGATGATGTCATCCATCAAGTTGTCAAAAGTCAACATGACTTTAAGAGATATTTTGTAAATATCTTTGTAAATAGGTGGTTGGCTCCTTTTTGCCTTCTTTTCTCTCCTTCTTCTATAAATACCCCAATACTTGTTGTATTGGGCATGAGTGAATATCTTTTCAGATGAAAAATAGAAGTGAGGAGAGAAAGACTTTGAGCTTTTTGTAACAGAAAAGAATTATTAATACAATATTTAGACTTTGTGCTGAATACATGTGTTATTTGCATTCGATCTTTCTTACGTTAGATCTGTATGTGTTTAATCTGTTGAATTTGCTTCTACTTTTATTGTCATTTATTCATCAGTATTGCTTTGCTCATTTATGCAAGTAGGTTTGGCTCTGTTTACTACCAATCCCAAAACATAAACCCTCTGACCTTTCTGCTTTGGAATTCATTTCTTTTCTCCCTTCGGACCTGATCTTTCTCTTCATCCTCTCTTTCATTCCTTTCTTTTCGCAGTCTGGAAACACCCTACTGGGATGAGATCCCAACCCCCGAAGGCAGAATATTGTGAGACTTGCACAGATTCCTGCTGGTAGAATAGCAATAAACCAGTTTCACTTTGCTGACTCAAAGAGGGGCTATGCCCTGCACACTGTTGGCTCGTTTATCCATAGATCTTTGCCCAAGCGACAGATCTTCAGACCAACAACGTGATACTATCAGAAATTCATAAGGGGGTATGCCAAGATTGCCGCACCATTGGAGGGATTGCTATAAAATGGAAGTCCATTTCATTGAGGTGAGGAATAATAGATGACCTTTGATACATTAAAGATCAATCTTATCACTGCACCCATCTTACACTTTCCCTCTTGGGATAAACCTTTCCTTGTACATGTGGAAGCCTTAGGGACAACCATTGGAGTAGTGTTGGCATTACCTAGAGAAGGGATTTTCAATCAACCCTTCTATTTTGCCGTAGATTTGAGTTTTTGACTATTTATCAAAAAAAATTCTAATTCTTTGAAAAAGTCAAATTTAGAACCGAAAATCAGCTTGCTAATCTTCACTGTCATTTTATCCTCGTTATTTGTGATTAACCGCAATCGGTTTTTAAAAGAGGATAGTTTTTAAATATTTAGAAAAGTGCATGCTGCTGGTTTTTGTCAGGAAAACCAGAAAATCAGCAAGTACAACCAAAAATAAATTTTAAATCTGCACCACAGCGTTCCAGATCTGGAAGGTACGCTGGCAGGTGAGCCATTTACGCGTGGCAGGCGAGCTCGTGGAGAAGTCGATCCTACTTTCGATCAGCTTCGAAGGCACAATTTCAGTGTAGCACCGGCGCTTTTCATCACTAAGTTCAGCTGATCGGTCAACCAAAAGCGCCTCACCCCCACGGAAGAGCCGGTTTTCACAAGGAGCCTCTACATCCCTCTGCAGTGCTTTATTGCTCAGTGGAACCGCACTCCCAGCCCACGTTCTTTTTTTTTTCCAGCTGTCCAGATGGCGGTACCATGGGGAAATGCTATGGGTCCTCTCGCATTACCACATCTTGTTCACGCACTCCCTCACGAAACCGAAAGAATTTTTCCAAATTCGACGGGAGCGGAAATCAAAGCACGGATTCACACATATCTGCATTCATCATGTCGTGCAGTATCCTGGATGTAACTCATGAGGATGTGTCGGTTCGCCTTTTCCTGGAAACTCTACAAGGGCCCGCAACTGAATGGTTTCAGCATCTGCCGGCGGGATCTATTACCAGTTGGGCCACCTTGCGGGACGCTTTTGAAGACAGGTACAAACCTTCAGAAGATGCATTTGCTTTGTTATCACAGATCACTCACCTGAAGGAGGCCAACGAGACCATGCGCGATTTTATCGCCAGGTTCAATGCATTAATCAATTGGGTTCCTGTCGCCATGCTTCCAACACCAAAAAATCAGAAGTGTTTCTTCGTGAACGCTATGAGCTCGAAAGTAAGTTTCTTGCTCCTACAAGAGCAAGTGGCTACCTTGATTCTCGCCCAGGCCGCTACCATCCGAATTGAAGATAATTTGAAAATATCTGGCGAATTGAGAAGGGAATCCTCCAAGCCTAAATCTTCGGGCCCTTCACCCAATACTTCGTCTGATCCGGCCTTTCAAAAGATGGCTAACGAATTGCTTGCATTGAAGAGGCAGTTAGCCCAAGCTTCTCCCAGTTCCTCATACTGGGATATTCCACGGAGGAACTTCGTTTCCAACAATGTTCCTCAAAGGCCGCGCTTTACCCACAACTGCTCCACGGTTGGCGCTTGAGGCTCCTCCGGTCAACGCTCTAGCCGAAATCGAAGAAGAAAAACAAGATTATGAAGAACCTTCGTCTCAGGGCGAAGATGATCAAGACGTCGGTGAGCCGACTGACGACTCTACTATCGGGTATATGGAATTTGATGAGGAAGAATCTGATGAAGAAGAGGGTACCCAGGTGTTGTCCTCTCAAAATTCCCCCTGCTCTGAAGAAGGTGAACTTTCGAAATTTTGAGTTTAAGTGTCTTTTCTGTAAAGCTGGTAGTATGAAAAAAGTCATGAAATTGAAAAAAATCTATGTTTTGGGTCATTTTGTATGTATTTCGGGCCTGTCGGACATTTTTGTCCCGCGTGTCCCAAGTTCCGAAGTGCGCTCTGTTCCCCGATCAGCCGAAATCCCCGAAGTTGTTCCATCTTCGGGCCTGTCGGAACTTTTCGTCCTAACTGTCCCAAGTTCAAAAGTGCGCTCTGTTCCCCGATCGGCCGAAATCCCGAACCGCGTACTTCGCTCTTTCATGTTCCAAGTGTCCCAAACTTTTAGTGCGAGTTGTTCCATTTTCGCCCGAACCGGCCGAGTCGCGTCCTTCGGAACTTTTTTTGTCCCAAATGTCCCAAAGTCAAAAAGTGCAAGTTGTTCCAATTTCGGCCGAAACACCCGAGTCGCGTACTTCGGAACTTTTTGTCCCAAATGTCCCAAGTCAGATTGTGCAAACTGTTCCATTTTCGGCCGATTCGCCCGAACCGCGTCCTTCGCACGTTTTCGTCCCAGATGTCCCAAAATGCATTTGTGCGTCTTCTCCTTGCTTCGCTCGAATCGGCCGAGCCGCGTGTTTCGCGCATTCGCGTCTCACATGTCCCAAACGAACCAAACGCCATCCATACTTAGTGTTTCCCGCTCTACCCGAATATGCTGTTTTTCAAACTAAATATGAATTTAAATTTCGGCTCTGATACTATCAATCTGAAGACCAAATTCCAAGGACAGCTAGCATGTTGTCAAAAGTCAACATGACTTTGAGATATTTTGTATATTTTGTAAATAGGTGGTTGGCTCCTTTTTGCCTTCTTTTCTCTCCTATAAATACCTCAATACTTGTTGTATTGTGCATGAGTGGATATCTTTCAGATGAAAAATAGAAGTGAGGAGAAAAGACTTTGAGTTTTTTTGTAACAGAAAGAAGATAGAGCTGATTGTGTGAGCATCATGAATAGCCGGTTCATGAAGAAGCCTAGATCTCCTTCAAAGTTCCCGAGAACTCTTCCACGGTCCAATTTGGTGCAGGAGGCGGATGATGTTGTCAAATTGCTATGCAGGATGAATGGCGAAGCGAATGCCTACACTTTCCGTACATGGATGTATGCTTTCATCAGGACCATTGAAATCAACAAGGTTGATTCTATAATCAATTGGTCAGAAATTATTAGCAACAACATTGGTGAGCAACTCCGGAACGTGAAGCGTACTTTCAGCTTCAAGATGACTTCATACTTGGTGTATGCTGCAGCTTCACAAGGTGTCTTTTCCAAGCTGGATAGATGTGGTGTTCTTTCCAAGGACCCCATTTTCGAGTGCTACCCACAGCTTACTGTACCTGCGTGCGAGAAAGACTTCAAAGTGATCAACGATGACTTCTTCTACGATTTCATCTGCAGGCTAGACAAAGACTTGAAGGCCAACAGGGTAAGTAAGGAAGCGTGGGAAGCTGTGTCCAAGATTGGCAGTCTATTCATTCAGTTTGCAGATTTCACATACGTCAGGGTTACGGGATTTTTTGGAGAACCAATAAAGATGCCCAGGTATCCGAATGATAGATTGATCGCCATGGAGCTGAGCAGGCAACTTGTGGAGTTACACGACCTTCAGTCGAAAGCGGCACAAGTCTACGGGCTTCTTCCCAATCACTGTGGGATATTACAGTTGCATCAGCATTCATAGAGCTCGAGGGATGGAGCGCAAATGTTATCCGAGTATGAGCAAGAGTTCTTCCCTGCACGGCTGAACTTCGATCCATTTGGAGTAGCCAGGAAGACAATCTCCCAGGAGTACGCACATGTGCCTTCATTAGAAGATTTCTGGATGAAGTGCAAAAGTGAGTACGAGGTTAGAAAGAAAGATTTCAGCAGGCTATCAGCAAAGCAAGTGTTCGACTTTGGACTAGCGCGGATACCTGCGGATCTTAAAGATGATGGGAATGTGGTACTTGACACTTACCATCAAATGGGAGGAGATAAAGCCATACTGCAGGATAACAAGGAGGCTGCAACACAATTGAAGAAAGGTCTGGAGCTGTGTTGGTGAATACTTCAAACTGGTTGCTGACGAAGGGATATTGCCTTGATGAAGCATTGATGAATCAAGTCACGGGCAACTTCGGCGCAGGAGATTCCCTTAAGCGAAAGCACGGAGGAGAAAGCAACAGAAGGTCTGAGAAGTTGAAAGTACATAGAAGATCTCAATCAAAGGAGAAGATCACTTCTACAGCCATGACTTTAGTTCCAACTTCTCCAGTACCCAGTACTTCACCAACTGTTGCACCGCAGCAGCAGGATGCTTCCATGCCTCCACTGAATCCAGCGACATTCATCTTCTCCCCTCAGCCACTTCGTTCAGCACCCGTTCCAGAGGAGACGTTGAAGCTGCAGATGGCGGAGTTCGAAAGAGCTTTGTCCTTGGATGATTTCAGAAGATGGCAGCCATAACACTGTGGCACTTTCTGATGGAGAGGATGCAGAGCGGGAGATGGTAGTGCACTCAGCGACTTCTCATTCTCCGAGAAGTAACTTCTCGGAATGGTTGGCTTTGCAGTTGGTTCCAGAAGCGAAGAATGGAGATGAACTTAGAGGAACACGACTTGCAGCTACTCCAGATCTGAGCGGAAGAGACAGAAGGCCTAAAGTTGCTAAAGCAACTTCTAGGTTGATCATCGAGGATTCGGGAGAGAAGTTTGCTGAGATATCAATTCCGGCAGAAGGAAAGGAGGAGCTCACGGCAGAAGATGTGACAGTAACCAAAGTACCCCTCGGTCAAGCCACCACTAAAGGATTGAAGCAGGACACGCAGACATTGATGAATGCTCTATTCCTTAGGCTTGACAGTGAAAAGGCGGAGAAAGAAGAGCTGCAGAAGCAAGTATCTCAATTATGTGAGATCATAGCCAAGGTTGCTAAACCTTCCATTCAGCCCATTTCAGAGCAGGTGAGTGATCATCTTATGCAGGAAATGGAAGATGCAAGCAATCAAGTAAAGGCCATTGATGAATGGAAGGATTTGATTATTCGTCAAGCTTCTGTACAACTTGGAGAAGTGCCAGCCCGCCTAAAGGTTATGAACGATGCAGCAAATCAACTAAAGCAACTGATGGAAAGCATAGAAGGAATGAATACAGTTGCAGAGAGTAACCTGAGTATTTTGGCCGAGATCAACAAGCTGCCGGGAGATGTATTGGTTGCAGAACAAATTGTACCGGATGGATCAGTTGAGAAGGGGAAGCAGCTAGAGTTTGCAGTATCTTTCCGTTTGGAGATCTGCAGAGTTTTGCTGAAGAGGATGCAGGCACTTGAGTGTAGGATCAGATTTACCAGACAGTATCATTTCTTTCACTGAGGAAAGAGTGGATGGAGGTGTTACTTCATACGTGCGGATTGTTTCTAACGAGGTGCCTAATTCCCTGGAAGGTTCTCTTCTGATGGTACAAAAGAGAATTGATAAAGCTACCAAGCCTTTCACGATGAATTCTATCAGTAGACTGGTGGCGCTGCAGGCAGACATTGCGAGGTTTGGGCCGAGTTTGGAAGATGTGGAAGCATGCATCAAAGTGTTGAATGAAGGATTGCTGCAATTCAGGACAGAGAAGGAAGCAGTGGCTAAAACAGATGGAAAGATGCTGAATTACATGTTCGACAAGTATATCAGATATCAGAACAAGAAGAAGACATAAATGTTACAGCTGGCATGACTTCTTCTATTCTTTCTTCTTCTATTTTCTATGTTCCCGGATGAAATTGTAAAACTTCTAAGTTATTGGTTTTGCAACCATTACTTGAAGTCATGTGGAACCATTCTATTAGTTAAGTGATACATGTGTCACTTAAGGAAGAAGTTAGTTGAGGATGATTGCCAAATGTCATCTTTACTTGTTGTTCATGTTTAGTTCAGTTTGAGTTTTCCATTTGTACTTTCCCTCCTACATTCTATAAGTAGGAGAAGAACCTCCAGGTTAATGATCGATCAGAATTTGTAAGTAGCAATCCTGTGTTCTAGACTTTGTGCTGAACCCCTGAGAGCCACTTGGAGCAAAGGAATACAAAGGAGCAGGTTTCCGGAGAACTTTGTGTCACGGTGTACTTTGTTTCTTGCTTTTAATCTTAGATCTCTTAATAAACTTTGTGTTATTTTAGATCTGGATCTAGAGCTGCCTTTGTTTTATTATTCTGTGTGTTCATATCTATTAAGTTTCTTCTATGTGCATGCAATTAGCTCTGCTATCTACTAATTGGGATGCACATCTTCCCCATTTCTTCTCTGTATTTCCTTTACTTCCTTCTTCTATAAAATTTTCCTTTCTTAAACAGCTGCTTACTTGCTGCAGAACTTCTTAGTTATGGTTCATGAACTAAGTAGTTAAAGTAAAACCCCTGATAGATAATAACACATTTTTATTGACAAATCTGACACGGGAGCCTCACCGGTTAAATGAGGGAGATTTATCTCATGACTGCCTAGGTTTGATGCTATGCAGAAAATCTAGCCAACAAAATTCTAATCTAAACCAAAATGAGGAAAGGCTTGATTAAAATTGGCATAAATTTTTTCAGACAAATATTGAGATTACTTATTAAAAGTGAAAAAGTTGCCCTTGAATCCAGAGTGAGAAACAATTGCACAATTATCCAGGACAAGAAATCCCCCAAAATGAAAAGGAGAATTTCACACAACAAAATATATCCAAAAACACTTTTCTACGAGGCTGCACTTCTCTGCCTGCAGAGCAAAAATTCAACTGTCAATATGCTTGCCTTCATCATTTAATAATGCCTTTTACAGAAAATTAATTACAATAAGCTTAGTTGATTTAATTCATGTTGGTTTGCCCTACTTTGTGCAGTGATTATTAAACTGGAATTTTTAAGGATTGAATATATAACTCAAACTAATTTTTGAAATTAAAATTTAATTCATGATCCATGTTAATTTTATTAATTAAAGGGGCAATGATTTTGAAAGGGGCCCATTAAATCAAGCAATTTTTTTGGTGAGTCTATCAACAAAAATTTGTCTTTTTTATTTAATGCTTTAGCTGACTTTAAAGCTAGTGCAATTTTGTCGGCCCTAAAGGGAAAATCCCAATCAATATTTGAATTTTTGAAAAAAGGTTCAGCATAGACTTTTTGAAAATTCTATTTAAGTGATTTCAATTACAAAAAGCCTTGCATGGCAGCAAGTGAAAATTCATGATTCACTCAAGAAATGGTTTCATAATGAGATTATTTACCCTAATCAAGGCAGGCAATAAAATCCCATGATTCAATTAAGTGATTTTTTCACTTGATTATTCCACAATCCCATAATTTGGATTTACCAATGAAGTTTAAGAGTCAAGGCAGGTAAGAAATTCCCGCCTGCTTGCTGCCTCTAATTTTCCATTGGACTTAAGTGACAAATGCTTCAAGATGAGAAAAAGTACCTGCTAGGTTAATGGTATAAAATTCCCACCTGCCTGCTGTGGCAACAAAATTTGATGATCCACTTCAAACCTTCTTTTTTTCCAAAAATGCAGCCAACCTAAAAAAGGCTTTTTGGTGCACTTCTTCATCTTTTTCCAAGAGTGAACCAGACCTCCGATGGCGAAAATCCTTTTAACTGGCACAACGTGTATTAGTATGTGATCTCCAGCTACTCCAGGCCAAGAATCAATCCAAACCGGCAAAGGAATTGATCCATGAGAAATTTCACAGAAAACGAAACAAGGAAAACACAAAAACACAAAACGTTGCCAAAAGTCACAAATAAAGCCCAAGAACTTCATTCCTAAGTTAAAACCCTTTTGGTATATGAAGAATAACTAATATGTATAGTTGCTGATCACAACAGAGTTAAAACGGAGCGCAATTGCCTCAAACGGGGCTCAAAATAATTAAATACAAATTTCCCGAAAATCCTGACGACAGAATATAACAATTTTGGGCATCTGGTATTTGGCAAAAAGATGGACTAATATACTCTTTGGGAATATCTTGACAACAATACAAGAACTTTTCAGGCAATAAAAACACAAAAAAACATTATTTTAAAAGTACGAAATTTTCCGGAGGGTAGTCTACAATTTCAGGAGAAATTTCTGGAGACAGAATCTAAAAGTTGCCTTTGCTTATAATTTTGTGTGTTAATAATCTATGAGTTTCTGATCTATGTGCATGCAATCAACTCTGTTATCTATTGATTGGGTTGCACATCTTCCCTACAATTTCTTTCCTGTGTTTATATTATTTCCTTCTTCATCATTTAGCATTTTATTCTTTAAACAACAAAAAATGCTTACATGTTGAAAACTATACATGCTTTGGTTCATGAGCTGCATGGTTAAAGTAATACCCCCTGATAGATACTAGATCATATTTGCTTGACAAATCTTACACGGGAGCCTCACCGGTAAAATGAGGGAGATTTATCTCATGACTGCCTAGGTTTTCAGCCTTCATGCAGAAAATTTAGCCAACAAAACAGCAAAGATTTTCACAAAATTCTCCCTGGGAAATATGGCAGATTGAACTGATTTAAAGTTTAGCTTACCAAAAGTGCATTAACAATATTATCTAGACATTGAAAAATAGAATGATTTCTAATAACTTTGGATAATCAGTATTTATAATTTGATTCTACAGCCCTTTTTGGGATTGATGAACCTAGAAATTTAATAAGCCTTTTTTTGCATTCATTCAAGTGGGTCCTGCCAAGTGGAATAAAGTTTCATAATTATTTATTTTGAGATCAATAGATTGGGTTGCCAAAATACAATGAATTAGGTTTGCAATGTTGCATTGGAAATTTTTGATTTCTGAACCATTTGTTTTATGATTAGCTCAAGAATAGGTTACAATTTCCATCTCAAACTTACTTCAACATGGGGTTTTCAAGCAAATGGGCAAAATTGTTTAAAACACGATTCTATGACACCCTAATGTTCCTGTAGCAGAATATCAAAAATGGTCTATAATTGTATTTTCTTCATCACAAAATTCATGATTGGCCCCTCCTTGGGAAAATCCAAAGGAGCTTTTGTGAATGAGGGAAAGTATTCTAGAGGCTGAGGACACAAAATGTGGTCTTATCTTTGGAAACCAACTGGTGTCCCCAAATTTCACCCTGAAATCTGAAACTACCCCATGTAAAAAAAAATTTCATACTTTTAAAATAATGGGTCATTTTATGTTTTTACTGCCAAAAAGTGTCTGTATTGCATCAAGATATTCCTAGAGAGTCATATGAGCCAATTTCGACAAATACCCAGATGCCCAAAATTGTTATATTCTGTCGTTGGGGTTTGTCTGCGGGAAATTTTTATTTAATTATTCTTGAGCCCCGTTTGAGGTAAATTGTGCTCCGGTTTAACCCTGTTGTGATCGTACATGTCAATATTCCCATATACCAGTAGGGTTTTAACCAGGAATGAATCCTGGGCTTTATTTGTGACTTCTGGCAACGTTTTGTGTTTTTGGTGTTTTCCTGTTTCGTTTTCTGTGAAATTTCTCTAGGTCAATTCCTTTGCCGGTTCAGGCCTGATTTTCTTGGCCTGGAGTATCTGGAGATCATCTATGGACGTTTGCCAGAAGGAATTTGCCACAGGAGGTCTGGTTCTCTCTGGGAAAGACGAAGTTCGTGCACAAAAAAAAGCCTCTTCTAGGCAAGGTCGCATTTTTTGGAAAAATGGATTTTATGAATCAATGGGAAAAATATTGCCATCAATGCGTAGGCTCGAGGTATGAAATTTTAGAGAAAACGACTGCCCATAGAATGAAAGTTACGGCACTTTTTTGCCTATCTTCCCGGACCCTTTCCAAAAATGGAACTTTTAGTTGTGTTTTCTTCACAAAAATGGGAAAATTTGTTTTTATGGTCAGCAGGCCGGCGGGAATTTCCACGCTGCCCTTGACAGGGTCAAAATTCCCATTGTGAAATAAAAGAAAAATCACTTAAGGAAAATGGGATTTTCATTAAAGTGCCTTGTTGCAGGGTAAATTTAATCCCATTGGGAAAGTCAAACAGTTAAGTGAATCATGGGATTTCTTGGGTTTAGCTGCCTTGCAGGGTAATTTTTCCCATGAAAAAAGTCACTTAAGCTGCAATAGAATATTAGATGTGGCAGGCAAAATTTCTTACCCACCTTGCAGGGTAAAAATTTCCATTATAAAAGAAAATCACTTAAAGCACCATCGAGAATTTCTTAGCTGCCTTGTAGGGTAAAAATTCCCATGATGAAAAGTCAAATCACTTAAGTGGAAGAAGGGATTTTTAGAGCTGCAGTGCAGGGTGAAAATTCCTATAGAATTAACTAAATCTTATTTTTAGAATGCACCCTTGCCAAAAAGTGCGACCCACCTTGGGTGAAAATAATGCATTTTAATAGTATTTATTGATGTTTAATTCACCCATTTTCAGCCATGGCTAAAGGTCAAAGCATGAAGTGAAGACTTAAGTGAACTGAAGTAGCATGCTAAAATTAAATAAATTTAATTTATTTAATGGCAGCCATGAGCATGCACAAAATAGGCACCCAAATTGAAGAGAAAAGCATGTTTTTAATTAATTAATTGCCAGAAATAGGAAAAGGCAATTATTAATTATAGAATGATGAAGGTTATATAAGCACGGGCTACCATAATGATGAATTAATTAATTCTTTAGCAAAGAAGTGCAGCCCAGGCAATTTTGGCGCCCAAAGAAGGAGGAATTTTGCTCAGAAAAAAGGTGTTTTCACTGTTGAAAGCTTCAAAGTTTGGCGCCTAGGTTTGAAGGAGCTTGATTTAAGTCTAATTAATTGTCTGCATAGTATTACAGGTGCTCAGGTGAAGTTACAAATATTCATGCTTGCTTTGCATGCAAGCAAAACCTCAAATTTTAGGGCAGCGGGCTTTATATGTAGATTTTTATGATTAAAATCAAGTGTTCATGCTCCGGATTCCATCTTTGTCTGAATTAATTGCAGGTATTCATTACAGGTGCTTATATAAGTGAAAGGGAGCTTAAATCAATGTCCAATACATTGAATATATCCTCCGAATCTGAAGAAATCTCAGATCTGCACCAGTTGTAAAGAATTCCGGCCGAATAAAAAGAAAAAGAGTTGCTCAGACAAAGATTGCTCCAGGTCATGGCAAAGTATGATGAAAGAGAAAGGATCAACAGAATCATGCATAGCTTCCAGATTTGCAAATCATGTGTGCCATCAATAGGCCCAATCATTCGAACATTTCCATTCAGATCCAGATCCATAATAAATTGCAAAGGCTTCATCCTCTTGTTTCTAATGCAGCCCGTGTAGAAGTCAGTGCGTGGAAAATTTCTTCCAGGATCTTGTGCATGTGCTCCCAATCTTCCAGTTGAAGCCTTCATTGAATTTGCATTCACCCGGAGTGCTTTCCAGAATTTTTAATTGCTCATATGCAATTAAAAATAAAAATGATGAGTTATCTATGGCAAACATTGCACTGATGCATGTACTGGAGAAGAACTGCAAAAGCTTCAAGGATAAGAGGGAAGACAAGTCAAAGGCAATACCCGCAAGCAAAGATCCACAGATCCAGCTTGCTTCCAGATCCAGTTTCCAGGGTGAGAATCAAAGGCAAAAGAATCAGCTGCATGTAAAATATGAAAAAGGACAAGACTGCAACTTTCCTCTTTCTTCTTCTTTCTCTTATTTTCTCCGACAAAGTAATTGAGCAATCAATTAAATTATAAACTTAAGTGATTGGTTTAAAAGCCATTACTTGAAGAAGTCAACTACTTGGAAATAGGTGGCAGACATGCAAAATAAAAGGTTCTATTTTCAGTTGCAAATCATGCATGTCATGCAAAGAGGAATTTTAGGAGGGAGATTGCCAGTTGTTTCCTTTTCCAACTTCCACATGTGCCAGTTCAACTAAAAGCTTCCTATTTGTAATTGCCCCTCTACATGCTATAAGTAGAGGAAGAACCTACAGGTTAAAAGATCAGAATTTGTAAGCAGCATTCTTGTGTTCCAGACTTTGTGCTGAAACCCTTGATAGCTATTTGAAAGCAAAGGAATAGAAAGGAGCAGATTTCCGAAGAACTTTGTGTCACGGTGTATTTTGTTTCTAGCTTTTTATCTTAGATCTTTTATAAACTTTGTGTTATCTTAGATCTAGATTTGAAAGCTGCCTTTGCTTATAATTCTGAGTGTTAATATCTATTGGTTTCTTCTATGTGCATGCAATCAACTCTGTAATCTATTGATTGGGTTGCACATCTACCCTCTTTCTTTCCTGTGTTTTTATTACTTCTTTCTTCTTTAAATATTTCCCTTTCTTTAAACAACTGCTTACTTGCTGCAAAACTATACAACTATGGTTCATGAGATGCATGGTTAAAGTAAAACCCCCGAATAGATACTAGCATATTTTATTGACAAATCTTACACTGGAGCCTCATCGGTAAATGAGGGAGATTTATCTCATGACTGCCTAGGTTTTCAGCTATGCAGAAAATCTAGCCAAATTGTTCTAAGGAATAATAATTTCGGCGTTTAATATCAAATGCATGACAACTGTTTGATCCATTTCCTTTCCCCGTGGATCACTGAACTCATAAATATATTACCAACAGCAGTTATATCAGTTAAGAGGTCTAAAATTATTAATCTAAACACTATATATTGGAATGTTTGTTTCAGCTAGATGTATGGTAAATGTTTGTTAAAATGTGTTTTCCGTATTCCTTGTTTTTCTAACTACTTATGAGAGTGTCAATGACATTTCCAGTTCAATAGAAAGATTGTCAACTGTTTTGACAGAATGACACTATGCAATCTTTGAACATTTTCATGATTATGTGATTGTTGTTCTAAACATTGCTTGCAAATTATATGACAAAATGCCTACAACTTAAAAGTCGGGAATTTTTGCAAGTTTGGAACAATATCTCTTGGTTGGGATATTTCAGTGGTATCAGAGTTGGTTTTCCTCCCAACCTGTGGGGGTTTGAATAATTTCATACAAACTAGAAAACTCATATGCAACCAAGTACAGGTGTGAATAGGTATTATCTAAGAAGAAGGCCGTTGAATCCTCCAGGTAATATAGAGGGAGTCCCTCCTAATTTTCCAGTTGGGGTGAGATTGAAAGGATGGTTGAGGACAGAGGAAAGAAAGCAGTTGTAGGTGATCCTGATGGTGAATTCATGAAACAGGGGCTCATAAATATGGTCAAGTAGCAGGAACAAACAAATTTATACTATGACTCAGCTTACACATAATTCAGGGGTACACAACAATGATGGTGGTGGAGCTATAAATGGGGAGACAAGTCATATTGCCCCTCACACAACTCATTCATCTAGTGTGCTGCCGAGACCATTTATGCCTACCTTCTTGCAGAAGGCAGCACCAACTAGACCAGAGCAGCCAGAGGAACCAAAGGAGATGGTGTTTTGAGTAACCTACAAGTAGTTGGGGGCTGATTTTCAAGCAACTATGCCTTTTCCTGATTATTGCAGGTGGAAGTCTAGCACTAGACCACGACAGGATAGAGGTGGTCCTAATCAGGATATGCAGAGACGTTTGGGAAAACTTACCCTCCCAAACTTTGATGGTTCACGGAAGTGCACAGCGAGGGCATGGGTCTAGAAGCTGGACACATATTAGGAGTTGAATCCCATGCATGAGATAGAGGTGATTAAGTTCAGTACCCTTCATCTAGAAGGAGAGGCACATGATTGGTGGCACCATGGGTTGGTACAAGGACACAGGTTCATTAATACGTATGGAGAGTTCACACAGAGGCTGATAGACAGGTTCGATAAGAAGGATCCTGAGATGTTTTTAGAGAGTTGACACATTTGAGACAGGTTGGCACACTTGATGCCTACATTGCGGAATTTCAGAGGTTGTCAGTCATGGTTTCGGATGTTTCTGAAAGACGATTGACCTCCTGGTTTATCGAGGGATTGATAGAGCCTTTGCAGGGTTGGGTGAAGGCATTTGGTCCACTTTCACTATTGGATGCTATCAGGAGAGCACGGGACTTGGAGTTCTCTACTCCCAAGACAAAATTTCCATTGAAGTTTCCTGCTAAGCCTTTTCCACAGAAGCAAGACAAGGTACCGGAATTGTCGAAGAAGCCTTACATGACAAATGAGGTTAGAGACGAGTTGCAGAGGAAGAAGCTATCTTTCACATGTAAAGACCCATGGGAACCGGGACACAGTTGCAAGGGAAAGGGAAAAATGCACTACATTGAGATGTTTCCGGAAGAGGACAGTGAGGCTTCAAATAGTGATGTGCTAGATAATCATAGTGAGCATAGTGATCATGAGGATTTGGAGCCTACACAGACACAAGATCCCACAGCAGGAGGTACTATTGCTACGTTGTCTGGTAGTGCCAGGTACAATGCATTCAGGGTTTGTGGTGTACTTTAGGGGCAACAGGTGTCAGTGCTGATTGATAGTGGGGCAACCCACAACTTCATTGACGAGGCATTAGTCATGCAGCGAGGGCTACAGGTTGAAGACTTTGAGGGCTTCAACATGGTTGTAGCAGATGGCTTTACTATGACATGCACCAAGCGTGTCCCGCAACTCAGTATTGCATTGGGCAATCATACGGTGACCGATGATTTCTATGTGGTTGGTATTGGGAATACCAACGTTGTATTGGGTGTTCAGTGGCTACATTCGCTTGGGGAATTCACTCAGAATTTCCAAACTATGGAGCTGAAATTCAAAGCGAATGGGAAGCATGTGGTGTTGCGGGGAATGTCCAATGGAGCTCCAAGAGTGGTTACGGCCAAGAGCATGGAGAGGACATTCATGCATGGTGATATAGACTGGGCAGTTCATTGTTTCGATTTGACAAAGAACACAAGTAATGGTAAGCAAGATTACCACATTGACATACAGTCTTTGTTGGATAAGCATAGTGGGGTTTTTGGTGAGATGCCTCCAGGGAGACCACCTGATAGAGGGTTTGAGCATGTGATAGAGCTTGAAGGAGGGGGCAGGCCAGGCAACTCCTTAGTTATCACTTTTAAGGTCCTTATCGTCATCCTCTACAGTTTTTGGTCAATTTGAAGAATGAACAAGAAGACTATCAGAATAGCTGCTCGACATGGGAAGCATATCAGAGCCTAGTACTCTATGTCCAGGATCGATGAGTTGCTTCTTCATGGTGTTGGTAAAAGAAAGTTGGGACATCAGTTTGAGGTTGTGTATTGATACACAATAGCTTGAGGTATTTCATGGACAAAAAGAGCTATCAAGAACCGGTATCAGAAATCCTAAGATCGATGAGTTACGAGATTTATGGGATATATGAGTTATGTGGAGTAAAGAACAATCGTAAGTCCACGTTGACTTAGCATTATCAGTCAGATCCCTAGAGCTGCATGATCAAGATTTCATTGGAAGGCACATATCTTGATTGAATATTCAGGAATGCCAGTTTACTAGACACTATGGATGTTTTGATACATGAGACAGGTATAAGGTTGTGGAGATGTGATAAGGCACAAGGGTAGGGTAACATTGTTCTTGATAGTCAGAGGTTGAAGAAGAAGCTACATTGATTGCCTACATGACACATTTGAAGTCATCGGGACTTCAAGGACTTATAGATTCACGAGAGATTTTGGCAAGAGTTGGTTCAGGTTGATGTCCAGTACCAGATTAGACAGTGTGTACTTTGTTATCAGAAAATATACACTCATGGTCAGCCAAGATTACTGAGCCATTACCGCCATTCCGGATAGAAATGGGTTATTATGCAGATTTATGTGGCAGGGCTTACCTCAAGGTTAAGGTAAGAATTGCATGGGTGGTAAGATTGACCAAGTATGCTCACTTGGGTCGTTTGAGTACATTGCTACCAATACGCAGCATTATCTTATGAGGAGAGACTTTAGGACGCCATTTGCCGAAGCACATTTATGGGACAATTCATGTTTCATTTTGGCAGGAGTTGATTTGGTTACATCAGTACAGTCAAGTTCCTAAATCGTGACTAGATCATCAGACCCTTATATCAAACTGAGATCGTGAATAAATGGATAGAGAGTTTTTTGTGGAGTTATGTTGCAAGGCCACAGAAGGCATGGGTCAATAGTTGTACTTGGGCGAGCATTGCTACAATATGGCCAATCATATGAGCATGGAGAGACACATTCCGAGCACTTTATGGGTAAGCAAGCTTCATCATTTGTAATTTGACGATATCAGATAAGATAAAGCTCATGAATATTATTAATGAAAATCAAATCATGACCACTCTCAAGGAGAATATGCTTATGCGGGCACAAAATCTTGCAGAAGATGTATGCAGACATAGGGCCCAGGGTAGAGGATTTTCCATGTGTGAGTTTGGGTTCCATGCCGAAACCTACAATTCTTGAGAGAAGGAGATGAAGAGAAGGATGAACCATGATTCTATGGGCCTTATAGGATTCCAAGACAAATTGGAAAGGTTGCATATGAATTGGAGTTACCTAAGCATAGTTGGATCCACAATGTTTTCCGTGTGTTTTGCCTAAAAAGGGCACTTGGGCAACATATTGAGCCGTTTACTGAGTTTCCACCATTGGATGAGGAGGGCATAGTTGATTCTAGTTCTTGAATTTCTCAATTATTGAGGTGTGAGAGAAGAAACTCATGAACTAAGTCATCACACAATATCTGCTGCAGGTTATTTATTAGATGCCACGTGGGAAGGTGAACAGATTTTACAATACCCTAATTTACAATTGCTTAGGGACAAGTAATCTTGGGAAGGGGAGTATGTAATGTCCCTTTCCAAATGCTCGAAGGCCTAGTTGGCATATTCCGCCCTTTTTCCTTGTTTATTCCCTTGGGAACTGGGGCGTGGGAGAGGTAAAGGGAATATTTTGACCCTTATATGCATTAACATTATAACTTTACGTCGAGATGTTTTTTTAATGCACTTTATATTATAATTTCACTTTGAGGTGTTTTAGCTTTTAAGTCATGGCTTATGACTAAAGTGAAATATTAATTATTATTTTATAAAGTGGCATTGAAAAAAGTGGAGGATTAGGGTTTCAAAGGAGTTATAAGGATGACTTGAGGATTAAAATAAAGGTTATGTTCATTTGTTATTTTCTTTGGAAAAAGTTTGGTGAGCCTGTGTGTTCATTTCTTTTGCTCAAGGAGTGAAATCCCTTGAGATCCCTAGTTTCGGTGCAAAGGAGACTTTGGACCCTAGCTGGAAGGGTTATTTCGGTGAGAGGATTTATCCTCAATCCCTAGTAGCTGCATTTACAAGTACTAAGGATTATTTTCAGCATACTAGTGATTATTCTGGTACTGACCATACAAATTGGGAAAATATCACAGGTTTATTTTGTGATAGAGTGGGCTCTAAAGGTTGATGCTATAGTTGGTTGTCACATCACAAGTTGTTACTGATAATTATTGAGTGCACAACGATCTTTAGAAGGAGTTTAGGGGTTATAAAGGGTTGTAGAATAGTCTACCATCGTTGTTGATATAAGTTTGATACAACTTCAACTGTTAGTACATTAGGTTTGATATCTGTTGGTTGCTCAAACGTGCACCCGCGTCTCGGGCCTTGGAAGGGCCGAGGTGTTTGAGACCACAAGGGAACCGTCCCCAAGTTGTGGGACGGATCTCCAGAGAAGGCTGGTTCCTCTATCTATTTCTACTGCTACTGCTACTCCTACTGCTGAAAGGGGAAACTAAGCTAATAATGTCAAGGGACCAGGGATAGAAGGATGACATAAAAGGAAACTACACTAAAAAGCGATAGCACCAGAAAAGAGGGATGAACACTATCTGTCCTGAGCGAGAATGAAAGGAAATGTGTGAAAGGAGGCTAGGCACGAGTAGCACAACTAAACACGTATTCACCAAATCGTTCCCATGGAACACAACTAAATAAGGAACTGCAAGGGACGTGAAATAGCACAACCAGCACAATGCAAAAGAAAAGGCAAGAAGGAATGTGAACACGTTAGGAAAGAGAATAGTCACAAAACGATGTTTCTATTACTTCCTGAAATGCACAGAGGTTTTACAATGATGGAGGCCGATATCCACATGCAAGAGCCAGATCTAAAGGTTTGCAACTCAAAATACAGAAAGTATGGAGTCCTTAGCAAAACGCGTAAGGATCCAAAGTGTCCAACATAACAAATGAGTCTATCTCTTAAATTTATAGATGAATCCATGGAGGAAGAAGGGAAGAAAGCGGGGAAAACTCGAATTTGAAATGCAACCACCAACAAGAAGCATTCAATGCCTGCAAATCCGCCTGGAGATCAGTGAAATATGCTTCCCCAAGCCTGTTTGGCGTGTTGAAGAAGAAAGGAGGGCAGTTCATATCAAATTGGGTGGTTAGAGCAATCAGATCTACTCATTAATGCTCAAAGAGACATTTTCCCATTTCTCACCTACCAAATCCGCCAAGAATTTGAATTTGAATTTCTAGCACTGTGGCTGATGTCAGCAGCTTTCTAACAAATCTAGGCACGCGCCGATTTGAGCTCTGTAGCAAAAGATACAGGTGTCAAAAGATGTCAGAGTCGTCGGCGCATGCAAAACATGTGGCACGCGTGGATTGCCTTAAATGATGACCAACTTGACGTTTCTGCCATGTGTCACTTGTTGATTTGTTGCAATGATTCGACGCAGTCTTGTGCAAATATTTGTCGTTTCTGCAGATTTCACTTGTTGATTTGTTGCAAGGATTCGGCGCCTTGTTGGCGCGTTTTGACTGGTATGCGCGTGGCATATTCAGGCATGCCGGAAGATGACCTTGGCACAGAGGAGTGCAAAGGAGGGCACGGGGAACGGGCACGCGGAGGAAGGCACAGAAGGGGACGCAAGGGAGGAGTGGAACAAAGAGGAAAAGAAAAAGGAAGGAGAGAATAGAAAACATGCAAGGGGAAGCTGCAACCAAGAAGTTGTGCCAATTGAACCTGAGCGTGCGCAACCTTCAATGAGGACTTTGAGAGCTAGAATATTTATGCCAGTTACCCAAATAACTAGGAGAGTTATTTGGATAACAATATTCATCTACTGCTGGGCGTTGTTGCTTCAGAGGTATTAATGTAGTTTTAAACAGAAAAATAAGACTGTTATTTTTATCGTACAACTCGGCCGTACTCATTTGTTCAAAGGAATAATAATTTCTGAGTTCAATATTGAATGCATGCCGACTGTTTGATCCATTTCCTTGCCCTGTGGATCACTACACTCAGAAATAAATTACCAGCAACAACTATATTAGTTAAAAAGTCTATAATTATTAATCTGAACACTATATATTGGAATGTTTGCTTCAGCTAGGTGTATGGCAAATGTTTGCTAAAATGTCTTTGCCTTATTCCTTGTTTTTCTAACTGCTTGTGATTGTGTCAATGACATTTCCAGTTCAATAGAATGATTGACAATTGTTTGACAGAATGACACTATGCAATCTTTGAATTTTTTCGTGATTATGTTATTGATGTATGATCATTGTCATAGCTTATTATAACCTCCCTTTATTATGAATACAATATATTAACCTTTTACAAAAAAAGAATAGGTGGTGAGTCAATCCAGAACTTCAAATAATTTAATTGCAATAACACTGTCTTTAGTCAGTGGGTCTTGAGGACTACAACACAAAACTATAATTCCAAGTCCTCTTATATCAATGTAACAAAGTTGTATCTGTTGAAAATTGCACATTGTCTGTATTTTTTCACTCCAAGCATCCGATGATTGTAAGCCTCGCTTAGCTATTTAAAATTTAAATATAATATTTTACCTTTGTTCTAAAAAACACATTGGGGGTTTAGTCACCCCAAATAAGTTTGGATTTCAAAAGAACTTGGGAAATATGTCTTCATTACCATATTGGATGTTAGGTGCAATAATATGACGACTAAAAGAAGTTTATCCTAAATATCCACGATTTAGACCTTGGCAGAAACCAATTTATCAAATAAATGCTTTTATTTGAGTACATGAATGGAATGAAATGTTGTGACTAGTTGGCACTAGTTATGTGAATCTACTCAAAATGACTCATTCCTCCCCGTGCATAGCTAAACCAATTACACATACTAATTGGCACTAGTTATGTAGCTCTACCCAGAGAGACTCATTCCACCCCATATATAGACAATTTCAAATCCACAGGACTCTTCACTGCCCTTAGAGCCAATTTCATTTGTTAACCATGCAAAAGAGTATTGAGGGTTATATTTTCAAGTATTTTGCATGTAGCCAGTCCAAGATTTCTTAATGGGAGCTTAGCATGTATCAGCCCTTGCTAGTGCCTATTAAGCATTGACCGTGGGGATTCATTTGGATGGATTTCAAGTAGCTTATCTATTTTTCCAACACCAACATGATTGTATCTTTGTAGTATTGTGTCCTATTGCTAAGATGATTATCTTCATTTCATGCAGAAAAACTACTCATGCTCCTAAAGTTGCAACACAATTACAGAAAAATTGGACACGATATAGCTTGCCATTGACTATCGTTTTCAACCATGATTCCCAATTCCTTGCCTGGCTTTGGCAATAATTATGGAGGTTGTTAGGCTACCAGTCAGGGTCCTCTACAACTTTTCACTCTCAGATTGATGGTTAGACTATAGTAGATAAGATCATAGAACCCTTGTGTATGCCTTACGTATATATCACCGGTCAAACAAACAATCCGAAAAATACTTCCAAATCATTGAACCCAGTTATCAGAGGGCACCGTATATCTCCATTGCTCACTCAAACTTCAGTTTGTCACAGTTGTAGCACCTTGCACCATATCAGCTTCCAGTGGCCCTCTTTGGTCTTTCATAAAAGCAACACTAAAAGGGAAAGAACACTACTTTTGTAAAGAGCTTAGCGCAAGTATATTCTGATGTAAAGTTTATTCTCTTAGAAACTTGTGCAAAATAAAAAGTTCTACAAATAGAGCTTTTGAAGTTAGCAGTATAACAGATTAAAGATTCTATATATGCACGACATCCCAACTTGTGGGAAATTGGACTGGATACCTTCTGTCTTAAACTTCTAGCTCATCTAGGACTTGTGATGTCATTGACAATAGGTGTCTCAAATAATATGAGACACCCCACCTTAATATACTTTCCAGATTTCTGTCCTCTACCAAAAGCTTTTTTGTTCGTTAAATATCCCGACTTGCAGTCCATTGAACTCAATGCCTTCTGCCTTAAAATTCTAGCTCATTTGCAATTTTTTAGGTGATTCACATTAGCAGCCTCAGACAACATGAGACATCGCACCTTATTAGGATACTTTCCAGATTTTTGGCCATTTCTAAACTACCTGAGGATTATAAGAAACAAGAAACAACATGCATAGTCAATAGAAATGGAAATATACCCTCACAAGCTAAGTGGATCTCCCAATCCACATCAGGGCATCAACTTCCCTGTTTAAAGCAACATTTCAAGACACTTCCGTCCTTTTCAGGAAGGAAATAATATTGAATTTATGATTACATTTTTAACGTCCATCGTGTACTATGATTTATGTTAATCTGTATAATATTTCGCATAGCATTTAGTAAGTAAAGAGTCCATTGTTAAAGTCAAATATTGATATATCCCCAAAATATGGAGACGTATTGCATTGAATTGGATATATTGCAAGTCACAAAACCTTGGTTTTTAGTGATTCAATTAAACAATGTTTTCATTGTAGCTTAGATGTAGGTTGTGTTTAAAGCCTGCTTAGGAAAGGATTTCTCAAATAAGAATCTCCCTGAAAATCAATAAAGATATTTCATCCAAAAAAAATATAGGAAATTCTCCTTAATGCCTTTGCAACCTGTCACACAAACTACTCATTCAAATATTCCACTTCCTACAAAGTTTACTTTAAAAGATGGAATCATTACTTTCTTAGCCTATATAATGTCCCCTTTTCCAATTTAAGAGCATGATTTGGACTTCTTGTCATTCCATTTTCCATGGAAAAGAAGTAGAAGAGTTAGAGAAGGAAATTGAGCTTCTTTTGTATTTATTTTTCTAACTTTTAATGTTTCCTTTTAGCATGTGTTTCCCTTTAGCAAGTCGGTTGGGTTTTATGCACTTTAAAAGTCAATTAAAGATTAAAAGAATACTTTAAGTGGTTAGCATTGTTATTCCAAGCTTTGGCGCCAAGAGGAGGTTATAAAAGAAGGTTAGAAGACTCATTTGGATCATCTAGATTGGCACATTTTCTCTATTTGGACATTGTGGGCTTGTTGCTCCTTGTTCTTCCACTCTTGGACGAAAACCCAAGTGTGTGGCTTCTTCTTATAAGGACGGAAACCCTTCTAGTGGCTGGTTAGAGGACGAAAACCCTTTTTCCTTGATTGGAGTGAAGATTTATTGAAGACCTTTATACAGATTTGAGTGTTGGAGGATCAAAGGCATCGTCTACAAACATTTGCATGCATTTTAGAGCCATTCCTAGTTGGAGCGACTAGGATTCGATGGTGTTTGAATGCCTTGTAGGTTCTAGGGCACAAATTACAAATCTGATTTTATATCCTGATTCGGCATAATTTATAAAGCCGGAATTTCTGTTTTGGTGATTTTTAGAATGGTTTTCAGCTTCATCTACTCATTCACATATTGCAGATTTTGAGAAGGTTTCCATGGTTGGAAAATTATGATATTGGTCTCATTTGATAGCTGGTATTTTTATGGTCATTTTGAGTATACATTTGTGTGGAGATTCCTTGTATTCTACGAGTTATTGAATTTACAAGTTTCAGCTGTTTTTGTGCCATAGTAAATTCCAGAATTCTGACTTTGATGATTTGATCACATATTCTGGCTTCTAAAATCAAGGCCAATCCAAAGAATCACTTCTCATAATTTTTGAGTGTTTCTATGGTGGATTTCTCTCTCTCTCCTAGTCGCTAGGGTTTGAGAGTGTTTTCTGGTCCTTTATTAATTGCTGTCATAAAAAATCAGATTTGCTTATTTTGGGAGTTTGAGCTAATTTCCTTAATTTTCAGTTTTGTCCCCAAAAGGGATAGGTGTCCCCAAGATTTCACCCTGAAATCTGGGACTACCCCTTTTTAAATTTTTCGTTCTTTTTAAGTAAAGGGTCATGTTTTTTTTGTTTTGTTTTGCCTGCAGTTGCTCGCATTTCTCAAAGGTATCTCCAGGAAGTCATAGAGCCACATTCGCCAAATACCCACATGCAAAAGCTCACTCAATTCCTTCCCAGACTTAGTCTGATAAAAGCGTTTTATTTATTTTTATATAAAATAAAATAAAAGTTCTTTTAAAAATAGATTGAGCTAAAATTAAGAGAATTTGGGTTATATAAAGCACTTCACCCCATCATTGTTACCACACCATATTACCACTTCGAAGAGCATTCACCCGGGGAAGAGTTTTTACAGACTAGCTAATTGGAGAATTTTTTCGAGCAATTGCCCGCAGCTTCTTTCAGGTATTTTGTTTTTATTTATTTCTTGTGTTTTGGTTTTTGGTTTTTCTCCGTTTTTCGTCTGACAATCCCCGTAGCCTATTCTTTCTTCCTACCTAGACCTTTTCCTTGACCTAGGGTTTTGAAAAGCTATCCAGTGTTTTTTAATTGCCAATCAATTTGTCTGTCAAAGCTTGTATTTGAAGGTAACCGGATCAAACAAGAGGAAAGCTCAAGATTTTTTAAGAAGTCTGAGGTTTAATCCTTGAATGATTAAACAGATCGTGGATCTGGAAGAGTTTGTCTTCCTTTTGCAGAGCAGCCATGACCAAGGAAGAAAAAGCAGCATTCTGGAGGGTCATTCAAGGGGCAAAATCACTCAGGTCTATTGCGTCAAGGATCAAAGCAAAGTCTTCTTGCAAGTTGTTTTTTGGGAAGCAAATAACTAGTGATGGATTTTCACAGCTGCCCTTCCTCTCTAAGTTCCACGCAATTTAAAGGCAAGACGTTTAAGTGCAAATCGTGGTTTTTAAAGCTCAAGTCTCCTTCCTAAGCCACGCAGCCTTCACTTGTAAAGTTGGAAATTTTAAAGCAATGACTTGTGGATGAATGATAGCTGCTTCCTTTCCATTCCACAAAAATTTAAAAGAAAGCAGCCTTCTGCCAAATTGCACAAAATTGCTTTCCACTTTGGAAATTCTACGCCTTGCCTTCCTTTCCATTTTTCTCACGCAAATTTAAAAGAGAAGTTGTTGCCTTCCAAAGTGCCAACATCGTGGAAGTTGAGCTGCCTTCCACTTTTTTCTCGTGAAAATTTTTTCACTGAAGTTCCATCGTGGTTTTTTCCACGCTGCTGTTTCCACGCAAATTATCATGGAGGAAGCAAGTTTAAACCAAGTCTGGATTTCCATGCAGCCTTGTCTTCCACGAAATTTAACACAATCCAGAGCTTCCTCCATGTTCACTTATTTCCACGCAACTTCAATTTACACGCAAATGGCAATCACTTAAGAAGCTTTAGCCCTTTCTATTTTCCACGCAATTCCTTCCATTCCTTTAATTGCACGCCAATTATGGTCTTTAAGTCGTTGGTGCAGCTTTCCAACTCATTAAAGGCTATTTTATTTTCCACACAATTATTATAAGGAGCCAAGGAAAAAAGTTATTTAAATGTAATCATGGATTTCAGGCAGCTGAGTCTTCCAAATTGAAAGCATCCATCCACAAGGAAATCAACGCAGCCTTTTGAAAGAGAAACATTTAAAGTATTTGCATGTGAAGCCAACTTGTCCTCCAGTTTCAACGCAGCTATTCACATTGCCAAATCCATGCAGTCTGCTAAATTGCATGCTAAATCCCTCTAAAAGCCCATGCATGTTGTCTAAAATCTCCCAGTTGAGCCCATGTTGAGCCTACTTCTCTTTGCTTTCATCCGAAGTAATTCCCAGAGTTCAAGGCTGCCTATATGCAATAAAAAATAAAAGGGGGATGAGTTGAATGTTTGTCTGAATTCTTTGCGGACAATTCACTTGTGCACATACTTGAGAAGAACTGCAAAAGCTTCAAGGACAAGAGGTGAAGCCAGGACAAACATCCGCAAGCAAATCACAGTTAGCTGCTCAGGGGGAAATAGATGGAATCATTATTCCTCTCACAGGTTATCCGGTTAAGAAGTTGATAAAATCTACAGTGATGCCAGACCCAGTTTGATGAGAGTCGAATGAGAGTCAAAGGAAAGGATTCAACAACATATGGGAGAAAGAGCTTCTCAGATTCAAGGCAGAGATATCATTCATATCATTCATGAGGTGGAAGTACAATACATGTTGGATCAACATACAGAGTATGGAAGGAGAACAAGACTGAGAGTGTTGCAGTTGGATTAACTTCTAATTTCTTCTCCTCTTTCTTCTTCTTTCTCTTATTTTCTCCGACAAAGTAATTGAGTAATCAATTAAATTGTAAAACTTAGGTAATTGGTTTAAAAGCCGTTACTTCGAGTTACTAGAAAAAGTCAATTACTTGGGAATAGGTGGCAGACATGCAAGACATTGATTTAGTCTTCAGTTGTAAATCATGCATGTCATGCAAAGAGGAATTCTAGGAGGAAGATTGCCAACTGTTTCCTTTCTTATAGCTTCCACATGCAGGAATTCATTGAAAGTTTCCTATTTGTATTTGCCCTCTATGCACTATAAATAGAGGAAGAACCTACGGGTTAAGGGATCACAACTTGTTCATCAGAACTTGTTTAGCAGAGGCTTTTGTAACTAGAGCATTCTTGAGTTTTCAGACTTTGTGCTGGAACCCTTGATGTGATTTCTGTGAAAGCTGGGGATTGAATAAAAGGTGGATTTCTGGAGAACTTTGTGTCTACAGTGCTTTGCTGAGTACTTCTATTCGAAGGTTTTAGATAAACTTTGTGTTATCTTCGATCTAGGTTAGAAGTTATTTCTTTCCTTCTTTGTTAAATGTTGTGATTTATCTGTTTATTTAATTTGTGTGGATGAGACCAACTCTGATAACTATTGGTTGAGTCAGCACATCTTCCTTTCTTCTTTCCCTACTTCTATTATTTCTCCCTTCTGCAAATATCCCATCATAGCTGCTTACTTGCTGCCAAATTACCCAGCCGTGGTTCACGAGCTAAGGGAATTAAAGTAAAACCCCTGAAATTAGTTATTAGGATTCACTCTTGCAAAATAATTAAACATATTACATGGGAGCCTCACTGTTAAATGAGGGATATTTATCTCATGATTGACTAGGTTTTAAGCTATGCATAAAATCTAGCCAACAAGAGTGATTTAATTAGATGTGATTGAAGAGGGATTAATTAATGAATGGTCATTAATTATCAAGTGAAGGGGTAATTGAATTAATTAATAATTGGTTATTAATTAATAAATAAAGAGAGATGATAGTATGACTTGTGCGCCTTTAGAGTGAATCTAATGTGGTAATGTGGTGGATTTGGGGTGTCTACATTTTCCTCTTTTGGGAGAGTGTCGCGCTGGTTGCGTCCTTTCAAAGAAAGTTGTAAAAATAGATGATTGCAAGAGGAATGAGAAGATTTGGATAGGGTTATGCCCCCTTGAGAGACCATGCAATGATGGAAGAAGCAGAGGGACTCTTGAAAGGTAGAGAAATGATCGCAGCATTAGGAGATGTTTCTAGTGGCATGACATAAGTGAATAGGTTAGGGACCGAGAGATATTGATCAATGGATTAACTTCAGTGGAGGTGGTGAAGGGACTGATTGGTTGATTTCGCAAGATAGATAACACGTGGAAATGTTGATCGATAGGCCACTTCAACAGGTTGTGTGAAGTGATCAATAGACCAAATTCGCAAAGAAGATGACATTTTCAAAAAGAGATGCCCTAGGAGGGATAGTTGATATGATAGAAGAATATGATGAAGGATAGAATGGTAGTTAGATGATAGAGGAGGGTGAGATAGAATATGGATGAGGGAAATGGTAGGTTCTTGAATGGCTAGAAGATGAAGAAGTTGTGATAGAGGATGGGGGAATGCAAATGCTGCAAATCTTGCACAATTGATGGTTCGAACACCTTTATTTAATATAACATAAAACAATAGGCACTATGATATTGAAAATCATAATGCTAATGCTTATAGTATGCCATAAGACTAACTCAAAAGTAAAGACAATGCAACATAATTAAAAAAATAAACAAGCACAAGAGTAAACACACTCACAATTAAATGAATGCATTTTGTTTTTGTCTTGTTCTAGTACCCAAGTAATGTAAGATTGAGACAAGGGTAACGATGCTGCCCCAAGTGAGGCAACATGCGAGGGAGATTGATGAGGGACTGATATGTCCTGAGAGATGACAATATGAGCCATGTTTTTCCCCCAGGCAATAATATATGATGAGGAGACTTGGATGAAGATGTCATTGTTGGTTTGATGTTGACAGTGTTGCACTTGTTTTTAACACATGGGATGACTGTATAGCCCGCATGAGAGACTGGATGAACATGTCATTGCTGGTTTGATGTTGACAGTGTTGCACTTGAACCACATGGATGAGTACTAGCTTTTCGATGTTTTTCTTTATTTTGGGGATTGTTTTGATGTTTTTGGGATTCTTGATAGTTTTACAATGTTTTGGTATTTTTGGGATATGTAATGTTTTTTTGGAATTTTGATTTTCTAGATGTTTTTTATTTGTTGATTATTTAGGTTTATCTGTATTGTGATTTTAAAGATATTTTTGGGATTTTGGATTGGTGTGACCTTAAGCAAGGTGTGCTTTCTAGCATCGATATCTTTTTACCCCTTTCCGGGTTGTGTGGTTTACTCAATAGAATGCAACGCAAACGTTGAAGACGAGATGAGGTTTGTCAAACTCGACATACATGGGATTAAATGATTGATTAATAAAAATGGGTTAGTAATTGTCAAAAGATTGATCCATAAAGGATTTGGTATGGCATCCCCCCTCAAGTGATAATTGTGTTGGGCAAGAAGCTGACCCAATCACAATGTGCAACAGGCACTGAAGCATCCCCCCTCAAGTGTAATGGTCTTGGGCAACAAGCTCCCCCAACATAATGTGGGATGAAAAATAGAAAGTGGCAATGGAAAATGATAAGAAAAACATCTTTGCTTAGGATTGATTATTGTAGCGAGGGACAAAGTTGCTCCCAACCATGGTAAAAGGGAGCGCATGCACTTGGATGTTCTGAGTGAAGCAGAAGGAAAGTGTGTATTATGGATGCATGGTTTGAAGATTGGCGATGTGCTGAAAGGAAAAAATCATGAGATAATAGAGGGACTAATGCAGGAGTGTGAACAAGGTTTAAACAACTCCTGACAACATACTAGCCCAGTCACTCGTTGAGATCCAATGTGTGTGTGTGAAAGTGAATGGCTACTTGAAGTGAAAAATTTGAAGGGTAGCAAATGAAGACAAACTAACAATGTGTAGGAATGATTGATTTTGATAGTTGATATGTGGATGAAGGATGTGTGGAAGGCAAGTTGTACATTGCTCTGTTACCAGTCACGTGTTTATAGCCTTGATGGAGATGTATTTGATTCTAGTTATAGCTCTACTACCAGCCAGGCATCCATAGCCTCATTAGAGATACTAGAGACACTCCTAGAGAGAGTTTTGATATTGTTGTTTTTTTTCTTTTTTTTTCGTTGATTTTTTATTATTGATTTTTGAATTGATAATATATTCAACTCTCTCAATTGTATTGGTAAGGTGTTAAGAACCATTAATGGCTTGATGGAAGGATACAAAACTGATGGTGTTGACGACATTGGCTAGTGTCAACAGTTACACCTGAGGGTCTTCACGATAAGGTTATTAAGTAAATGATTGTACTAGGATCTCAAGGAGGATGATCATTCTTTAATTTAGTAGGTAATGATAGAACAAGGTCAAACGACTCTAGTAGAGACTATTGCCTCATGATGTGTGTGGATAGGCTAATCAAAAGCTCACCGAAAGTACAACAGTGATGGGTGATGTGCAAAAGGATGGACGGGAAGGAAGGAACATCCCTGTATAGGCAAGGGCCTTATTGTCATTGTTAATACTTTGATTTATTCGATTTTTGGATATTTTGATGTTTTGGATTTTTTTATGATTTTTCCTATTGGTTTGACTTTTGGCTATGTTTTGATAAGGGGGACTCGGCTTTTGAGCTATTTATTATGTCCACATTGATTTCAAAGCCATTCGCATGGCTTCTTGGTGAAATATCATTGTTGAATCCAAGGAGTGTTGTGATAGCTTCATTGTTATGGAAGATGTCCCTTTGAGTTTGATGGTCCCTTGTGATGGTGGATGGTTTGGATGACAATGTCATGAAAGGGGTTGGTGGAAGCAAGTTCCTCAGATAGACTACTACTGGATTCTGTGTCAATATTGGAAGAGCCTTCTTTGCTAATGGTAGAAATGGATTTTGATTTGTTGTGCACGTTATCAAAAGGTTTGTAACCTATTCCATGAAAACCTAGATGTTCATGAACGTGGATATACTCGTGAATGCCTTGTTTGTGGATGCATAGGACTTTTCCTGTGTAGTTCATATTTTTAAGCATCTTAGTGGCAATATGATAGTCAAACGATTAGAAGGTTGATGAAAAGTTATCGTCAATAAGTTGAGGGATGTATGAGCATTTTCTTTCCTTGTCTATTAGGAGGCCTGCGTTGACTAAGGATGAAGTGCCCAATTGATAAGAAGTTTGATCCTTTTGGTTGTGCATGTCAGGATTGATAGGGCTTTGAGGAGGTGGGAGAAGTTTGGTGACATGAAAGCTGTTTTGAATTTCCCATTCCCCTGACTCTTTGGCAATGATTGGGAAATGGATTTGGATGATGGATTTTTGGATGCGGTTGGGAGCTTGTTGGTTTGAGACGTAGATGGGAGCTTATTGGTTTGGATGCGTATGAGTCATGGGTTGTGGACAAATGTCCAACCAAAGTGTGGAATTTTGACGGGTCAATGTTACAGGGGACTCTTGACTCATGAAGTGCTTTATACATGATATCCCTATGAATAGTAGATGTTTTGAGAAGATCCAACTGATCAAAATGTACATGGGAGTCTTCTCAAGTTGTTGGCTAGGTTTGTATGGGCTCTCAAGAGTAGGCAAAGGAGGTTGTTAGGCAATGATTTGTAATGTCCCAACTTTGGGATGAATGGAAAATATGCAAATCAACAACCCTTCAATACTCCAATCAACTCAGTCAAACTACTTGTACCAGTTGGGTAGATGACTCAATAAACCCGAAGAGAGGAGTTTAATGGCCTTGGTCAATTTAACCAAATATGCTATTATAGAGTTGAATATAGACTGTTGCAATAGAACTGATCATTGTACTCAACATGAAGGTAATAAATATCATATTATTAAATCCTTTAGCTGGTTCTAGTTCAAACAGATTAGTACACACACAAATCACTATAGAAAGGCTGCCCAACACCACAATACTATGCAATAGACTATGTCGCTTCACTTAGAAGATTGGCATTATATTGTAGAATAGATTCACTGCTCCAAATACTTGTAACAAGGGGGTAGATGAGATCGTCGTTATTGAATCATGGCTATCACCCAAACAAGTATAGGCCCAGCTGCAATGGAATGCCCCACACTAATTGTTGTTCTAAGAATGCTTCAACAATCAAAATAGTTACTAGCCTTGACATACAAATCGTTGTCATACAGAGCATCTAAATCATGTATTAAACCCAATCGAATTACTCCTCAAATACTCAGAAATATGCCACATTTTTATCTGCACAAGAGGCTTTGAAAGGACCCCAAACTACCACTAAACCATGCACCAATCAAACTGCCATACTTATGAATAGACCAGCTACAAGAGAGAATGCTTAAACAAGGTAAATCGCTGCCAACAAGAGTTCAAATCATCGTTGAATCATACATTTACCCAAGTCACCACACTCAGACATTAACAACTTTAAAGGAAACACTCAAATGTGTGGAAATCAATGCCAAAATCAGTACTTGCACATAGCTATGAGCATATTAAAGAAATCGCTGGCAAGAGGATATAATTTGCATACAAATCAGTCCCAAATCAGCCATCAAACATAATCATGCAGTCGTCAGGGTTAGAGAATGAATTACTCCACAAAAACAGTTCGCTACAGCTGGAAATGAGCCCAAGGAAATTCGTTGGGCTAGGGAACTTCACACACAAGCAAATCAATTTGCAAAGACACAATAAATTCTTCAATTGATATCAAAAAACCAGCTACAAGATCTCCAATACATGAGAAAGAATGAGCACAAATAACATTAATCGTGGGCATCCATCCCTACTCCAAGCATGGAGTCAGATCGAATCCATCCATAGCATAAACATTACAATGATCCAATAAACTCCTTTTATAGACAAGGAATACCAAAATTTGAATTCCCTTTTGGAGGGAAAACACTACCTCTAATTAAATAATACTTAGAACTATGTGCACTTTATTATTTTGATTAAATAATAAATATGACTAACATATGTGCACATAGACTTAACTAAGAGGGCCCTCAAGGGGTTACAAAAGAGATAATAAATATCTCAGGTCGAAATATGAGCCCAATCCTCAAACCCATTGGGTTAAGGGCCTTTGAATCCTTCCATGCAGATAATGTCCTGAAAATGGGACATTACAACATCACCTTTCTCTATTCACTTTTAAGCCACCCAAACAATCTTACTATTTCTAACATCATCTTCTATAACCACTCCCTTCCCGATGTCTTTTAGTAAAACCTTATTCCCTCGTAAAAGTGTTGATTCCCCCTAGTGATGCTCGCTTGAGCGAGGGGCTCTCAATCCCCCCATATACTTGATTGATTATTAGATGACTCTCTAAGCATGCAAAGCTTCAAATAATCTTTCAAACCCCCTATGAGTACATACAAAGAGACTCGGGTACATTTTCCTTTCACCAAACGCAGCCTTGACATGCACACAATGATGTCATGGACTTGCAAGAGGAAGTACATGGACAAGGAGGATAGAATTAAGGGATTTAAATTCAGCCCCTACAAGACCATGGTAACTAGCACAAAATTTTCAAGTAATATCCCCTTTTAGGGAATAAATAGATTATTGCCGTAGATACTCTAACCCAATATTGACACCTAGACAGGATGAAATCCTTAAAAAATTCATGAGTTGCCTCAAATAACACCAATCTCAACGTAATGACAAACCCAAAATGGGGTATGATAAACTAGGCCAAGGTTATGAGCTTTCAAATGGGACTATCCAATTGGATACCCAATCTTCTCCAGCATCTAGAACTTTACTGAAACAGATAATAAATAAAAATGGCACCCAAAACAACTGAAACTTCAAAAATTAATAACTCGCTCAATACTTCATATTTTGCCATGAAATAAAGTGTATAATAAACTAGAAATTAAGAGCTTTCCAATGCATTATAGATCTGAATTTTTTGAGCATTAAAACTCACAAAAAACAGACCCAAAATCTCAAACCAAGTCGCTAGGGTTAGAGAAAAATTATATAAATTCTTTCAACCCTTTTTCCCAGCTCCCAAACACTCCAAATATCAGGTCTCCTTGCTCTGAAATAAATGCCAACACAACACAGATTGCAGATCTAACCCATATACCCTCCAAACATGCTAGAACAAACTTCAATTCAAGTCGCCATGGCTGGAATAATTGCAGCAGTAAACATCAGTATAAAAAAGAACCTCAAACCCTTCAAAGATCACCTCAAAAGAAGTAACAAACATACAGATTTCTCCTACAAATAAATGTGCCACAATTTATACCAAGTCGACAATGCTTAGGAGAGTTTAATCATGCACAAATATACACAACAATGAGATAAGAGGGCTTCAATTGAATTTTCAAACCAACTGCAATGAATTTGCAAATAAAAGCTTCAACAAGAGAGAGCAATTAGTAACATAGGGCATACATCCCTTTTCTCCAAGCATGGAGTAATTTCGAATGATCAATCAACATAACCCCACTAAAGGAAATGTGACCTTTTATAGAATTAAGGGGTGCAACATTCAAAAAGACTGACCTTTCCCTTTCGAAGGGAAAACATAAAATCTTATTATAATAAAATATTTAATAAACTAAGACTATGTGCACTTTATTATTTTTACTTATATAATAAAAGTAACTATCATATGTGCACATTTAAACTAACTTAGAGAGCTCCTCCTTGTAGCGCTAGGCATGCCAAGGGGTTACAATGCAAATGAAAAGATAAATATATAAGTAATGTCTCGAAAAAGGGGACATTAATCCTCAAACAGAGTTTAGAAGAGAGCCTATGGCTCAAACTGGATCAACAGATCTCCAATTTCAAAAATTTCCCAAGAAGGAGACATCATACAAAGAGTTTGGAGTACCAATACAAGAACTGAAATTGGCGACAAAACCACCAACAGACAAGTGCAGTATTATCAAACTGACATAATATGTGTAAAGAAAATACTTTCTAACAAATCTGGATATTTTTGTTAAAGTCCCTAGGGCAACAATATTAAAAATTGAACTTTTACAACAGCAAGTAATCTGATTTTTTAATATAAAAACAGCAAACCATAATTCGTAAAAACAGTCTTTTATGTATTGAATATGAACCAACTACAATAAATTTTCTATACCAGGTTTGAATACAATGGTATGAATGGTATGAACCAGATTATAGTGTATTCTCTTGCAAATCCTGAATTGTCACTGTCAACCCTCTGAATGGAATTGTAAAGCTCAGATTCAGACATTTTTCGTCTTTTTCAAGATGTGTGTGTAAATGCAAGTTTGTCCTCTATAACTTTGGAGAAGCAAAAGTGGGCACTTCCAGACAAATGGTAATGCAATTGATTTGAATTTCTGAAGATGTGTTACAATGAACCCCCAAGTCTGCCTTAATAACTCCCAAACACTCTAAAGTGGGCACTCCATCCTAAAAATAGGATTAAACACTTTAAATAATATTTTTTCCACCCCTTATCCTAAAATTAGGATTTACAAAAGCATGCAACTCTCTCTTCAACTTTGGCGCCCCCTTTATTTATTTATTGATTCTAACTAGGTTCCTAATAATAGAAGTCAACCTTCTACTATTATTTTATTCTAATAATGATTTTTAGAATTAAAATATAATTTGAGTATCCTTTTCTAATTAAAATATAGAAATATCTTTGGACCACTTAAATTAATTTATTTTCCTCTTTTAATTTCCCCTTAGCCTACGGAAAATAATAAAAATAGGCTTCAAGTATTTAAAATTAATTAATTCTGAAAAGGGGACATTACAGTCCGCCCTTCCCAGAATTGCTTGCCCTCAAGCAATTGCAAGTTGGGATGCTTAAGAATTTCAGCACCCTCCCAAGTAGCATCCTCTGCAGGTAAATCCTTCCAAACATGTAAATCAGATACTCAGTGATAACCTTGTTCCTTAATATCTTTTCCATGAAACCCAAAATTACTTCAGGAACCAACACAAGTTTGCCTTCATCATCCAAAGGAGGCAATTCAATAGAAGGAACAATATGTTGTCCAAAGCCTTTTTTAGGCATGAGACATGGAAAACGTTATGTATCTTACTCTGCTATGGTAAACCCAACTCATAGGAAACTTCTTTTATCCTCTGTTTGATCCTGTATGGTCCATAGAAACATTTTGAGCTTTTCAGCTCCACTCTTCTTCAGAGAAGACTGTCTATAGGGCTGCAATCTTAGGAAAACCATGTCACCAACCTCAAAAGTCCTCTCTACGGTGCTTATCTGCATAAAATTTCTTTTGGTTTTGTGCATGTTGGATATTCTCTTTGAGCATTCTTAATATATCTTGGCTCTGTGCAACCAAGTCTTTTGCCCCAACACTCTACTATCTGCAAATACTAAATCCACAAAGGAAAGAGCATCATAACCATACAAAGCTCTGAAGGGTGTCATACCTATGGACATGTGATGAGTGGTATTGTAGCAATGCTCTCCCATATAAAGCCATTTGACCCAAGCTGACTATTGTCCTGCCACATAATTCGTAAATATCCCTCAATCCACTTGTTCACAATCTCTGTTTGCCCATCTGTTTGTGGACGATAACTGGTACTCGGAATTAACTCTGTTCCTGTCAAGCGGAAGAGCTCCTGCCAAAACAAGATAAGGAACCTGCTATCTCTGTCACTCACAATATTTTTAGGCAATCCATGAAGCCTAAATACCTCTCTGAAAAATAAATCAGCGACCTGTGGAGCCTTAAATTCGCTAGGAATAGCAAAGAAGTGAGCATATTTAGTGAGTCTATCAACCACTGCAAAAATACAATTCTTACCCTGAACATTGGGAAGACCTGTGATGAAATCCATTGATATACTTTCCCATTTTTGGTTTGGAATAGGTAAGGGCTGCAATAAACCTGCTGGAAAAGAATGCTCCGCCTTGTTTTGTTGGCACACAATACACTCTCTGATGTATTGGAGGACCTCTACCTTGAGTCCCTTCCAAGAGAATCGATCTCTGATCTGCTTGTATGTCTTAAAATACCCTGGATGACCAGCCAATGGTGTATCATGGACAGCCCTTAAGATTTTGCTTTTTACCTTGGATTCAGGTACCAAATAGATTCTATTCTTGTAGAGGATAAGATCATCAACCACCTTGTACTTGTTGTCCTGTATTTTGCCCTCAAGGATCTCATTAGTGTAACCATTCTTTACATACTCCGCAATTATTAAAGCTTTCCAATCAGCAGAGATTTCAGAAATAGAACATAGAAAAGGTTTTCTAGATAAAGCATCTACTACAACATTATTCTTTCCTTTAACATACTCTATGTCGAAATTATAAGCTTGGAGCTTACTCACCCACTTTTGTTGTCTGTCATTCAAATCCTTTTGGCCAAGAAAGAACTTCAAACTATTGTGATCAGTTTTGACCACAAACCTGCCACAAACCAGATATTGCCGGAATTTTGTCAGTGCATCCATGATGGCCAACATCTCTTTATCATAGATAGAGAATCCATGCTCTACCTCACTAAGTTTCCAGCTCTCAAAGGCTATTGGATGCCCCTTTTGCAATAAAACAGCCCCTACTCCTTCCCCTGATGCATCACATTCTAACACAAAAGGAATAGAAAAATCAGGAACAACCAATACTAGACAAGAACTCATTACCTTTTTAAGTTTTTCAAAGGTTGTTTGGGTTGTTTTGGACCAGCTGAAAGCTCCTTTCTTTGTCAAATCAGTCAATGGGACAGCAAGTTGTGAAAACCCTCTCACAAACCACCTATAGTAACTGCAAAGACCAAAGAATCCCCTCAACTGTGTCAAAGTGGTAGGTGGAGGCCAATCCAACATTGTTTGGATCTTCTCTTGATCAACCTGTACTCCTTGGGCACTGATGACATGTCCCAAGTACAAAATTTCAGTCATTCCAAATTCATACTCGGATTCTTTTGCAAAAAGAGCTTGCTGTTCCAAAATTTCCAGCATTGTATCCAAGTGTTTTAAGTGCTCCTCCCAAGTTTTATTGTACACCAAAATGTCATCAAAGAATGCTAAAACAAATTTCCTCAAGTGTTCCCTAAAAACATGGTTCATGCATGATTGGAAAGTAGCGGGAGCATTGGTTAAACCATAATTTTCAGAAAGGCATTACCAAGAATTCAAAATGTCCAAAATGACAACGAAAAGTTGTTTTGTGACATCTTCATCCCTTACCTTGATTTGGTGATAACCAAATCTCAAATCAATTTTGGAAAAATACACCGCTCCATGTAACTCATCTATCAGTTCATCAATCTTGGGTATTGGGTACCTGTTTTTGATAGTCTTCTTATTCAAAGCATGGTAATCAATGCACATCCTCATTGTCCCATCCTTCTTCACCAAAACAACAGAAGAAGCAAAAGGACTAGAACTAGGCCTGATATGTCCCATCTTAAAGAGCTCTTTGATTGTTTCTCAATTTCCTCTTTGTAAACTCTAGGATGGTGGTAAGGAGTAATCATAATAGGTTTAGGACCTATTTCCAGCTCTATGATGTGTTGGAATCCCCTATCCGGTGGCAATCCTGAAGGTAGATCACTGAATATCGTACTATGCTGTCCATTCACCCTAAAATTTGGGACTACCCATTTAAAAAAAAAGCATTCTTTTTAAAATAACGGGTCTTTTTGTGTTTTTATTGCCAGAAGATGTCTCTATTACATTAAGATATTCCCAGTGAATCATATGAGCCAATTTCGACAAATACCCAGATGCTGAAACTCATTTTATCCCTCCACCAAGTTTTGTCTGCGGGAAATTTTTATTTAATTATTTATTAAATAAATAAAGCCCCGTTTGAAGTAAATTGTGCTCCGGTTGAATCCTGTTGAAGTTTTGCATGCCAGTATTCACACATCTCAATAGGATTTTCACTAGGAATGAATTCAGAGCATTTGTCTTGCAACTTTTGGCAACGTTTTTCGTTTTTATTTATTTCTTTTGCATTTGTTTTCGGTTTTCTCCGTAGTCTTTCTGTTAAATTCCCCTCGATCCGGTCTTTGTTCTGTATAGTCTGTTTAATTGCCTGGAACGTCTGGAGATCATTTATGGCCTCAGCACCAGAAGGAATCAGTCTCAGAAGGCAAACTTCTGACCAAAAAAGATGAAGTTTAAGCAGAAAAAGCCTCTCCTAGGCAAGTCGCACTTTTTGGAATAAATAGATCTAAGCTGCAATGGGAATTTTGGCAGTGGCAGGCAGGCGGGAATTTCTTACCTGCCTTGCAGGGTACTTTTTCCCATGAAGTCAAAATCACTTAAGTTGCAATGGGAATTTTAGAGGTGGCAGGCAGGCGGGAATTTCTTACCTGCCTTGCAGGGTGAAAATTCCCATTATAAAGAAAAATCACTTAAAGCACCAGTGGGAATTTCTTACCTGCCTAGCAGGCTAACTTTTCCCATCAAAGAGGTTTATTCACCCATGCAAGTCGCACTTTTTCAAAGAAGGCTATTTTCCATACAAGTCACACTTTTTGGGAGATGATTTAAGTTGCCAGTGGGAATTTTGGCAGTGGCAGGCAGGCGGGAATTTCTTACCTGCCTTGCAGGGTGAAAATTCCCATGATGAAGGACAAATCACTTAAGTGGAAGAGGGGATTTTTGGAGCTGCAGTGCAGGGTGGAAATTCCCATCAAGTTGACTTCCTATTTTTAGCAATCACCCTTGCCAAAAAGTGTGACCCACCTTGGCATTAAACAATGCATTTAATGATATTTATTAATGGTTTTTATCTAATTTTGGCACCATGAATGGAAGGAAAGTCAATGCAAAAGGATAAGCTAAAGAGAAGTCAAGGATGCATGCTAAAAATAAATAAAATAAATTTATAAAAAAACAACCAGCAGCATGCATAATTGGGCGCCCAAATTGGATGAATAGACATGGCTTTTAATTAATTAAATTGCCAGAAATAGGATGAGGCAATTATTAAAAATAGCATGCAGATGGTTATATAAGCATGGGACACCATAAGGGAGAAGAAGTTAATTCTTTTTGATGAAGTTTGCAGCCCAGACAGGTTTTGGCGCCAAAAGGAGGATTTTGCATTAAAGATTATTTTCCACTGCCGGGAAGCTTCCAGTTTTGGCGCCTAGGGTTGGAATAGCCTAATTTTTATCATTCTAAGTGTTTGCATGTTGGTATATGTGCCCAGGTGAATTAAATAATATTTTTGCTTGCTTTGTATGTAAGCAAAACCTCAAATTTTAGGGCAGCAAGGCTTTATATGCAGATTTTGGTGATAAAAATCAAGTATTCATGCCATGGACTCCATCTTTGTCTGAATTAATTGCAGGTATTCATCACAGGTGCTCATATTAGTGAAAGGAAGTTCAAATCAATGTCAGATACATTGAATATCTCTTCCGAATCAGAAGAAATTGCCAGATCTGCACAAATTGAGCCAATTACAAGGGATTCCGGCAGAATTAAAAGAAAAAGAGCTCAGACAAAGATTGTTCCATACCATGATGAAGCATGATGAAAGAGAAGGATCAACTGAATCATGCATAGCTTCCAGATTTGCTGACATCAATGATACAGACATAGGCCCTGAACCCATCTCCGATTTAATTGACAGATCCAGAGCCGGAAGGACATCTCTCATGCGGGCAATTAAAAGCAGCGGAATTATTCAAGCTTCAACATTTCCAGTCACAGCTCAGTTGCCTAAATTTGTTATGGAGTGTGCAAGGTCATATCATCCTCTTTCTAGAACAATTCGGGATCATGCAGGAAAGACAATAATCAGGCTGGATGCACAATTTATTAATTATTGTCTAAAGATTCTGACACGACCAGTGGTGATTGCAATTAGCATGTTGGATGCTGGCAATAGATGGGAGAAGCACAAAGCAGATTGTGTGGGCATAATGAATAGCAGATACATGAAGAAGCCCAGATCTCCATCAAAGTTCCCGAGGACTCTTCCATGATCCAATTTGGTGCAGGAAGTTGATGATATTACTAAATTGCTTTGCAGGTTAAATGGAGAAGCCAATACTCATAACTTCCGCTCATGGATGTATGCTTTCGTGAGAACCATTGAGATCAACAGAGCTGATTCGATTATCAATTGGGCAGAGATCATCAGTGACAACATCGGAGCAGCTCCGAAGTGTGAGGTGGACATTCAGCTTCAAAATGACTTCATACCTGGTATATGCAGCAACCTCGCAGGGTATATTTTCCAAATTGGATAGACGAGGAGTTTTGTCGAAAGATCCTATTTTTGAGTGCTTCCCACAGTTGACAGTTCCTGAGTGCAACAAAGATTACAAGGTGGTCAACGATGGGTTCTTCTATGAATTCATCTGCAAATTGAATAGTGATCTAAAGACCAGCAGAGTGAGCAAAGAAGCTTGGGAAGTTGTATCCCAGTATGGTTGCATCTTCATCCAGTTTGCAGACTTCACGTATCTCAGGGTCAGTGGCTTTTCAGGAGAACCAGTCAGGTTGTCGAGGTATCCAAGCGACGAAAATGGGTCATCATGGAGTTGTGCAGGCAGCTCGTGGAAATGCATGACTTACAATCAAAGCGGCACAAACCTACAGGTTGCTTTCCGGTCACAGTGGGTTATTACAGCTGCCAGAGCATCCATAAGGCGAGGGGAATCGAAGCCGAAATGTTTTCCGGATATGAGCATGAGTTCTTCCCAGCACGATTGAACTATGATCCATATGGGATAGCGAGGAAGACAATCTCCCAGGAATATGCACATGTACCTTCATTGGAAGACTTTTGGATGAAGTGCAGAAGCGAGTATGAAGTCAGGAAGAAAGATTTCAGCAGGTTATCAGCGCAACAAGTGTCTGATTATGGTTTAGCACGGATACCTGCAAATCTCGCGGATGATGGGCATGTGATACTTGACACATACCATCAGATGGGAGGAGATAGAGCTGCTCTTCAGGAAAGCATAAGTGGTTGTCAGACGATTGAGGAAAGGTCTTCCGCGGTTCTGGTTAACACCTCAAACTGGTTGTTGACAAAGGGGTATTGCCTGGACGAAGCTTTGATGAATCAGATCACAGGTAACTTTATTGCAGGAGACTCCAGCAAAAGAAAGCATGAAGGTGAAAGTAGCAGGAGGCCAGAGAAGCTTAAAGTATATAAGAAGTCTCAGATACTGGAGAAGGCCAATTCTACAGCTATCGTGCTAGTACCACTTTCAAACAAAGCTTCTCATATGTCAACTCATAGCACTTCAGCAGCCCCTGAACCCCAGGAAGATGTTGTTGTTCCTCCGTTGAATCCAACGTCATTTGTATTTTCTCCTCAGCCACTCAGATCTTCACCTCCCCCTGCAGAGAAGCTGAAAGCACAAATGGCAGAGTTTGAAAAAGCATTGTCTTTGGACAATTCAGAGGATGGCAGCCACAACACTGTGGCAAATTCAGATGCAGCAGAGTCTGAGCATGAGAGGGTGGTACACTCAGTGACTTCTCATTCCCCGAGAAGCAATTTTTCATCATGGTTGGCTTTGCAGACGTTCCAGAAGCCAAGAGAGGAGATCAACCTGGAAGAGCATGACTTGCAGCTACTCCTGAGTTTGGGCAGAAAGGATAGAAGACCTAAAGTTGCCAAGGTAACTTCAAGGTTGATTATTGAAGAATCAGGGCAGAAGTTCACCGAGTTGACAGTTCCAGCAGAGGGAAAGCAGAAGGGAGAACTCACGGCGGCAGATATCTCAGTAACCAAAGTGCCACTAGGTCAGACTACCACGGAAGGATTAAAGCAAGATACACAGACACTAATAAACGCTTTATTCCTCAAGCTGGACAAAGAGAAGGCAGAGAAAACCAAACTTCAAGAGTAGGTTTCCCAGTTGTGTGAAATCATTGCTAAGGTTGTCAAACCTTCCTCTCAGCCAGTTTTAGCACATGAGCAGGTGAGCAACCATCTGATTGAGGAGGTGGAGGATGCAGGTAATCAAGTCACGACTATCAATGAATGGAAAATCCAAATCATTCACCAAGCTTCAAAACAGCTCAAAGAGGTACCAACTAGTCTGGAAGTTATGAAAGGTGCATTATCTCAGCTGAAGCAACTGATGACAAGCATAGTGGATGAGAATGCAGTGGCTGAAGGTAACCTGGACATTTTGGTTAAAATAAATAAGCTGTCAGAGGAGGTTTTGATTGCGGAGCAACTTGTGCCTGATGGACTGATTGAAAAGGGCAAGCAACTTGAGTTTGCAGTTTCTTTCCGCATGGAGATTCTCAAGCTTATGCTGAAAAGAATGCAGTTGCTCGAGGATAGGATATTGTCATTGCCAGGAAATATAGTTGCTTTCACCGAGGAGGAAGTAGTTGGGGATGTTTCTTCCTGCAGAAGAGCTATTCCAAACAAGGTGTTTGCTTCTCTTGAAGGGTTGCTTCTGATGATTCAGAAGAGGATTGATGAAGCTGTTAAGACTTTCACGTTGAATTCAATCAACAAGATGATAACACTTCAATCAGATATTAAAGAGTTCGGGCCTAGTTTGAAGGAGGTGGAAGTAAACATTGACATTTTGTCCAAAGGATTGCTGCAGTTCAGGACCGGGAAAGAGGTTGTTAAAACAGATGGGAAATTGCTGAATTATATGTTCAACAAGTATATTCAATATCAGAACAAGAAGAAAGCGTAGGGTGTAACATCTGGCAGATCTTCTTTCTTCTCTTCTTTCTCTTATTCCTTATGTTCCCGGATGAAATTGTAAGATTAAAGTTATTGGTTTAAAAGCCATTACTTTAGTTATTTGGAAAAATTCTCTAAGATAAGTGGTAGATGTGCACAACTTTGGCTTAACCTCCAGATGCATGTCACTTAGAGATGCATTCTAGGAGAAATATTGCTAGATGTTTCCTTTACAACTTCTTGCATGTTCTAGTTCATTTGTAGTTTCCATTTGTATTTTCCCCTCTATACACTATAAATAGAGGAAGAGCCTACAGGGTTAAAGGATCAAAATTTGTAATCAACATTCTTGTGTTCCAGACTTTGAGCTGAAACCCTTGATATCTTTCTGAAAGCTAAGGAATAGAGAGGAGGCAGATTTCCGGAGAACTTTGTGTCAACGGTGCATTTGTTTCTTATTTCTTTTTAGATCTTTGCATAAACTTTGTGTTATCTTAGATCTGGATCTGAAACTTTCCTTTGCTTTGAATTCTGCATTTCAAGATCTATTTGTTTCATCTATGTGCATGTGACCAACTCTGTCAACTATTGGTTAGGTTGCACATCTTCTTTCTTTTCTGCTCGCATTCAATTATTTCCCTCTTCTGCATATATACATTTCTTACAGTTGCTTACTTGCTGCAAAACTGCCTAGCTATGGTGCATGAGCTACGCAGTTAAAGTAAAACCAACAGATAGATATTAGAAAATATAATTGACAAAATCTTACACGGGAGCCTCACCGGTAAATGAGGGAGATTTATCTCATGACTGCCTAGGTTTTCAGCTGTGCAGAAAATCTAGCCAACAGTTTTTGGTGACTCCGCTGGGGAACAACAATCTTTTGCAGACCAGAGCTTATCTTGCTAGTTCCCACTGAACTCTCAACCTGGCTGAACGCCCGTTCACCCGATCTGTCAAGGCACAAGGAAGGACTGATCATTTTTATAGATTGCAAGAGCAATTCAATTTCAATCATCCTCCTCAAGTTAGAAGCCACAGATCTAGTCTTTCGCCAGGAAGAAGAGTGCAAACTCCTCCAGATCTGGATCATCTTCAGCATAATCCGGCAGCTGGAATTATCTATCAAGTCTACTCCCAGAGAAGACGTGTTCCGTTCATCATGTTGAACCAGAACCAACATCAACCACCACTTGTCCCATGGGGTGCAACTTTTGGGCCACTGAACCTAACTCCACCTATGCATGAATTGCCTAAAGGGTCAAGAAAGAATTTCCCGAAATTCTTTGGAGATGGCAAGAAAAATCCAGATGATCACTTGGCGGCATTCTTTATATCTTGTGGTGTGCTTGCGGTGGAGCATGAGGATGTTTCGGTCAGACTTTTCATTGAGACTCTACATGACTTGGCCGGAGAATGGTTCTATCGGTTAGCCCCTGGGACTATAACGAACTGGGTCCATGCGAGAACAATTTCTAAAGAGGTTCAAACCTGCAGAAGACGCTAGTACACTGATCACCCAGCTGACGCAGTTGAAGAAGGAACCAAATGAGAACATGAGGGACTTTATTGCTAGGTTCCAAAGGATTTTATATAAAATCCCCACTTCTGTTGCACTTAGTGATGAAAATCAAAAGACATTTTTTATAAACACTTTGTTGCCCGAAGTTGGATATCAGCTGCGAGGGCAAGACCTGTGAATCTATTAGAGGCACAAAATGTTGCGGTAGAGGTTGAAGATGACTTGATCATGGCTGGAAAAATCAGGAAATCACCCCATAAAGGTGATGGAACTTCTTCAAGTACTTCTGATCCTTTGCTACAGAAGTTAGCTAATGACATGCTACAAATCAAGAAGCAGATAGCTCAAGGAGGAAATGCTACTCCTTCAAGAATGGCTCCTGCTCGGACCTTTAATGGTCAAAATCAAAATCGAAACAGACTTACTGCTGCACCACAGTGGTTGGCAATTGAAGCTGCTCCAAGGAACAACTTGGAAACAAATGAAGAAGATCATCTTGTTGATGAATCACTTGACGAAGAAGACTTTGTAGATCCCGCTGGCGACTCCAACATTGGCTACCTAGACTATGAATCTGATGAAGGCTATTACAAATCTTTTGAAGATAGTGATGGTCATACATTTGCGGTGTTCACAAGGTCTCAAACACGTCAAAATGTAGAAGCTTCCTCAAGTGGCCAAAGGAGAGAAAGAGAAGATCCTGGACCAGATGTTACCATTCTAAAAAGAGGCAGCCCACTCCCTTCTTCATTAGCTCCAAGAGACAAGCAGGTAAGTTCCTCTAATTCCTCAATCAACAACAAAGGACAACTGCAAACTGAAGTAAGTCAACCTTTTGATATTATTGATCATATAAAGAAGACCAAGATTCAGATGTCAGAAGCTGAGTATTTGAGGGCATTTCCTGATCAGTTAAATAGGTTGGTAAAATATGTACAGAGTAATGGTCCCAATACTTCAACAAATAATGTTTCACGGGGTATCTTGTCTAGTCCAAAGATCACTCCCCCTTCAAATAATACCGCTGCAAGTTCTTCTACTTCTTCTCCTGCTACATCTGAAAGGATCGAGCCATTTTATGTGTCATTACTTATTAATGGTTATAAATTGAGTAATTGCATTTTAGATTCTGGAGCTTCCAACAATGTGATGCCTGCCAAAGTTGTTGATGCTCTGGGTCTCACATTGACAAAAACCATTGGAAGATGTTACTCAATGGAAAGACAAGTACCTCTCGTCGGGCAGATCAAAGATGCACAAGCAGTACTTGCTTCATTCCCAGATAAAAGATTAAAGATGACTATCCTTGTAGCAGATATTCCAGTATCTTATGGCATGTTGTTAAGCAGGAACTTCTGTAAAGAATTGGGGAGAGGTCAAGATGGATTGGTCTTGTGCACACATCCCAATCAAGGGAGTTAATCAAAAGTTGGAACCTGAGAAGAAATCCAAGTATACAGTATCAAAATCTGAAGACCCCAGATCGCAGATCCTGTTCCAGGAATCAGATCATGGAGTTTATTATTTAGAATTGGATAAAGAAGGAACCCAACCCGTGATTCAAGAGCCGCAAGAGACGCATCATCCGGATAATAAGATTTGGACCCTGGAGTTTGATGGTAGTTGTTCGCTTGGATCTGGCACAGGTGTTGTACTTATTTCTCCTGAAGGAAAGGTACATGCACATTCCTTCAAATTAATGTTTGAAAATACTAACAACACAACAGAATATGAAGCACTGTTGTTAGGAATGGAGCAGGCAAGGACAATGGGAATCAAGCTCTTACATGCAAGGGGGGACGCGGAGTTAATTGTCAAACAGATACATGGTCTCTATCAAGTCAAAAAGGACAAACTACGACATTATAGAGACCGGGTCTATTCTGCAACTCTAGATTTTGCAGCTTTCTCAGTATCTTATATCCCTAGAGATCAAAACTCTAGAGCTGATTCACTTGCAGTTACTGCAGCTCTATTAAATCCAGATCAGCCACCTGCATTCTTCAGGCAAGGTGATTATAAAGTTGAAATGGTCTTCCGTCCGAAAGTTCCTGATAATGTCCAGCAGTGGCAAGTTTTTAATGATGATAAGCAGATTGTTGCCTTTCTCCAGCAACAAGACAACTTCGAAGAGATATACTACGAGGGAAGCACTTCACCTCCGAGACAGACCACCGTGGGTGAAGCGGATTCAAAGATTGCAGGCAGCCAAGAGATCATTCAGCTTAAAGGAAATAAAATTCCTAAAGGTTTAGTGTCTCTTGAGGAAATGTTTGATAAGCATGATCAAGTGCTTAAAAAGGATAAGGAATGTGAAGAAAGTTCTTCTGCTGATACACAGTCATTGAATTTAGGAGCTGATAATGATCCCAAGTTGGTGAATCTGGGTAAGTGTTGTTCAGAGGCAGAAAGAGAAGCTTTTTCAAAGCTTCTTAAGGAATATATAGATGTCTTTGCTTGGTCTTACCAAGATCTGAAGACCTATCAACCTGCTGAAGTGCAACATTATATCCCATTAAAACAGGAACAAAAACCCTTCAAACAGAAACTGCGGCGGCACAATCCAACTATTTTAGGTACTATCTTTGCTGAGATTCAGAAGTTGTTGGATGCAAAGATAATTTATCCTATACATCACTCTGAGTGGTTGGCCAACATAGTTCCTGTAAGAAAGAAAATCAGCGAGATTAGATTGTGTGTTGATTTTCGCAATCTCAATCAAGCCTCATTGAAGGACAACTATCCCATCCCCATCATGGATCACACTCTGCAGGTTGTCACTGGATCTGAAATGTTGTCCATGCTTGATGGTTTCTCAGGTTATAACCAAGTCAAGGTGGCAGAAGAAGATCAATACAAAACGACATTCATTACACCTTGGGGAACTTTTGCTTATCAGAAGATGTCTTTTAGTTTAATCAATGTTGGAGCCACATTTCAAAGAGCTATGGATTTGGCATTTGCTCATCTCAAGGATAAGAGCATAGTAGTTTACCTCGATGATCTGACAGTCTTTTCTAAAGAAAGAAGCAATCATATCTCAGATCTCGAAGAAGTCTTCATCCAGTGCCGTAAGCATGGGATTTCTTTGAATCCCAAGAAATCTATCTTTGCAGTGACAGAGGGAAAACTGCTAGGACATATCGTCTCAAAAGAAGGAACTAAGATAGATCCCGAGTGGGTAAAATCTATTCAGACTTTTCCCTTGCCAACATCCAAAAAGGGGGTTCACTCCTTTGGTAAAGTTAATTTTCTCAGAAGATTCATCCCTGACTTTGCTGAATTAACCCGTCATATTTCAAATATGATGAAGAAAACACAAGATTTCAAGTGGAGCAGTGAAGGAAAGGAAGCATTTGAGAAAATTAAAGAAGCCTTGTCAAAAGCACCAGTCTTGGTTTCACCAGACTTTAGTAAAGAATTCATTCTTTACTGTTATTCCTCAGAACACACAATGTCAGCAATCTTGATGCAGAAGAATCAAGAAGATGTAGAAGCTCTGATTGCTTTCATGAGCATGCCTTTAAAAGCTTACGAGTTGAAATACACTCCAATGGAAAAACATGCATATTCAGTTGTAAAAGCATGTAAGGCGTTCAGGTACTATATTCTTGCCTCACATATTGTGGTCCTGGTTCCAGATACTGCAGTAAAATCTATCCTCACGCAACAAGAGCTAGGGCTATTAAGAGGCACATGGGTGACAAAGGTGCAGGAATATGACTTGGATATAAAGCCCACAAAGTTGGTTCAAGGAAGAGGTTTGTGTGAATTAATGACTGAGATGAAGACAACAGATCCAGAAGTAGGCGAAAGTTTTCCTATGGTTCTTTTTATAGATCTGGTAAATGAATGGTACAGTAACATTGCCTTTTTCCTAACTTATGGGGAATGCCCAGATCACCTTTCTCGCAAGGAGAAACATACTATTAAACTAAAGTCCAGGGACTTTGTCCTTTGGGATAATGGTCTATATAAGAGAGGAATTGACGGGGTGTTTCTCAGATGTGTGGATAAAGCTCAACAGGATCAACTTTTAAAACAATTTCATAATTTGGCTTGTGGTGGTCATTTCTCAGCCCGAGTCACTGCTCACAAGATCCTTCGAGCAAGGTATTACTGGCCCACACTTTTCCAGGATACTGCAGAGTGGGTATCTAGATGCCAAGCATGCCAACACTTTGTTGGACGTGTAAAATTGCCCGCATTACCTTTGAAGCCAGTTGTAATTGAAGAGCCTTTCCAGCAGTGGGGCATGGATTTCATTGGTATGCTTAACCCGGCTTCCAGTGCCGGTCATCATTACATCCTGACGGCTACTGATTATTTCAGTAAGTGGGTAGAAGCCATTCCCGTTAAAAGTGCCACTTCCGCAGAAGTGTGTAATTTTATTAAAGAAAATATTGTCATAAGGTTTGGCGTGCCCAGTAAAATTGTAGCAGACAACGCTCCTAATTTGTCTTCTGAGGAGCTGGTTGAATTCTGCTACACGCATGGGATCCAGCTAGTACATTCCTCCAATTATTATCCACAAGGGAATGGCCAAGCTGAATCAAGCAATAAAAATTTGGTGACTATCATGCGGAAATTAGTGACAGAAAATCAAAGGACTTGGCACAAGAAGTTGTTTGATGCACTGTGGGCAGATAGGATCACACCAAAGAAAGCCATAGGCATGTCCCCTTTCCAGCTATTATATGGGAGAGACGCAGAGTTGCCTCTTACATTGGAATTGCCTGCTTTGCAACTTTCCAAAGCTCTGGAGGATGCCACATTCACCGATGCCATTGATAAAAGAATAATGTATCTGATGGAATTACGAGAAGTGCAGGTCCAAGTGGCTGACAGATTGTCAGAACACCAGAGGAAGGTGAAGGTGATCTTTGATTAAAGGGCTACGGCAAGAAAGTTTGAGATCGGCAACTGGGTCCTTTTATGGGATAAAAGACGAGAAGCAAAAGGCATACACGAGAAATTTGACTCACTATGGAAAGGGCCTTTTGTGATCCCAAGTTTTCTGGTGGACACAATTGCTGTCTTGTAGCCTGTGATTGTTTCTGACACAATTGTGAGTCTCCTACATTCCCAATGAATTTGAAGAATTTATTTGCTTTAGTGAAGGTCTTGGAATAGTATATATATTTGATATATCTTTGTACTCATAGAAAGATGAATTTTTAGCATGATGATGGTTAAAACCTATAAAAAATTCTAAAGCATTTCTTGTCCACAAAACTTCATAACAGTTGTTTCTCGGTTCCAACCGATTTTGGTTTAATTTACTGTTTTCCATTTCTGTTTGTAATATCCCTGAAAATAATTTCTAACACAATCTGGATATTTTTGTCAATCCCTAGGTCAGCAGTGTTAAAAATCCGACTTCTATAACAGCAGCAATAATATGAATTTTTAATATAAAAACAATAGCAAACCATAATTTTGTAAAAACAATATTTTACGTATTGAATATGAACTGACTACGATAAGGATACCGGTGTTTGAATACAATTGTATGGAGCTGAACTGACAGAACACTTACACTGTAAATTGACACTACAACCCCTGAATGGAATCGCCAAGCTTAGATGTGAGGGTTTTCCTCCCCAAACTTGTATGCAAATGAGGGATTTCATCCTCTATTGCTATTGCATAAGCGGAAGCCACTTGCAGACCAAGAAAATAATTGATGAATTTCCAAGATGTGTTACAATGAACCCCCAAGTCTGCCTTTATAACTTTCAGACACTCTAAAGTGGGCGCATCCCTTTTTAAACTTACATGCACAAGCTTGGAATTATTGAAAATAATAAATCCCTCCTCCATGTTGGCGCCCCATCCAAAAAAAGGATTAAACACTTTTAAAAAATCTTTTATTCCACCTCCATGTTGGCGCCCCATCCTTAGAATAGGATTAAGGTATTTAAATAATACTTTTGTCATCCCTTATCCTAAAACTAGGAGTTACAAAAGCATGCAACTCTCTCTTCAACTGTGGTGCCCCCCATCCTTTATTTATTTGTAATTCCTAACTACGAGTCCTAGTAATAGAAGTCAACCTTCTAGTATTATTTAACATTCTATTCAAACAATGCTTTTTGAATAAAATATATAATTTAAGTGTCCTTTTCCAATTAAAATATAAAAATATCTTTGGACCATTTAAATGAATTTATTTTCTTCTTTTAATTTCCCCTTAGCCTATGAAAAATAATAAAAATAGGCTTCAGGTATCTAGAAGTAATTAATTCCAAAAAGGGGACATTACAGATGAGACGGTAAGTGAATATCCAAACACATTTATGCAAAAGGAAATTATTGCCGAGGCTAGAAAGGCAATGCAAAAACCCCAAGGAGAATTGAGAACTGCTCTTGAAGTAAACGAAGAAACAAGAAATAACTATTGGAAATGACTGAAGCCTAAGGAGTTTGAAAAATTTATTGAGGTCTTATCTTTATTAAAAATGGGAGCTAGACCTTTGCTTAAGACAGGGTTGAAGCAAAGTAAGGGGGACTTGCAGAAGTTGGGAAAAGAAAAACCGAGAGGAATGTGTTTCTATACAGAATACATCATATGATCAAGAGTTGATTATTCATGCAAGTATCGATGATTAGGAGACGTGCAACATCTTGATTGATACAAGAATAGATCTGAAAAATATTAAATAAAATGAAGTCAAGCCTGATTTGGGGTCTAAAGAACGCAGAATTGAAAATAATGGGAGTAATGTTTACAATGGATTTTGAAGCTATCAAATTAGCTAAGTGTTATTCCAAAGACCTTGGTGCTATCAAAGTGATCCAATCCACTCTCGCAAACATGGAAGTAAAAGAAAATAACTTGAGACACCTGTTGGCTAGATTTTCTGCACAGCTGAAAACCTAGGCAGTCATGAGATAAATCTCCTTCATTACTGGGTGAGGCTTCTGTGTAAGATTTTGTCAATTATATTTTCTAATATCTATCTATTAGTTTTACTTTAACCACGTAGCTCATGCACCATAGCTAGGCAGTTTTGCAACAAGTAAGCAGTTGTAAGAAATGTATGTATGCAGAAAAGGGAAATAATTGAATGCGAGTAGAAAAGAAAGAAGATGTGCAACCTGACCAATAGTTAACAGAGTTGGTCACATGCACATAGATGAAACAAACAGATCTAGAAATGCAAAATTCAAAGCAAATGAAAGTTTTTCAGATCCAGATCTAAGATAACACAGTTTATGCAAAGTCAAGATCTAAAAAGAAATAAGAAACAAATGCACCGTTGACACAAAGGTCTCCAGAAATTTGCCTCCTCTCTATTCCTTAGCTTTCAGAAAGCTATCAAGGGTTTCAGCTCAAAGTCTGGAACACAAAAATGCTTATCACAAATTCTGATGCCTTAACCCGTAGGTTTTTCCTATATGTATAGTGTATAGAGGGCAATTTACAAATAGGAAATTTTAACTGAACTGGCACATGTGGAAGTTGTAAAAGAAACAACTGGTAATCTCCCTCCTAGAATTCCTCTTTGTATGACATGCATGATTTATAATTGAAAATAGAACCTTCTATTTTACATGTCTGCCACCTATTTCCAAGTAATTGACTTCTTCATGTAACGGATTTTAAACTAATTTCTTAAGATTGCTCAATTACTTTGTCGGAGAAAATAAGAGGAAGAAGAAAGAGGAAAAGAAATTAGAAGAAAGCTTGCAACACTCTCAGTCTTGTTCTTCCATATTCTGTATGCGGTTGACTCTTTTTCCATTGATTCTCACCAAACTGGATCTAGAAGCAGTTGAATGTAATTTTCTTACGGGGTGTTGCCCTCTAACATGTCTTCCCTTTTATCCTTGAAGCTTTTGTAGTCCTTCAATACGTGCACCCGTGTAATATTTGTCATAAACAATTTAGATAGAAAAACTCATCATCTTTTATTTTTAATTGCATATGAGCAATTTTAAATTCTGGAAAGCACTCTGGGTGAATGCAAATACAAGTAAATTCAATGAAGGCTTCAACTGAAAGATTGGGAGCACATGCACAAGATCCTGGAAGGAATTTTCCATGCACTGACTTCCACACAGGCTATGTTAGAAACAAGAGGATGAATTTTTGTCGGAAGCCTTGCAATTACAAGATTTGGATCTGTCAATTAAATCGATGATAGGTTCAGGGCCTATGTCTGTATCATTTACTCCAGCAAATTTGGAAGCTATGCATCATTCTGATAATCCTTCTCTTTCATCATGCTTCATTATGCCTAGAATAATCTTTGTCTGAGATCTTTTTCTTTTTAATTCTGCCCGAATCCATTGTAATTGGATCAATTTGTGCAAATCTAGCAATTTCTTCTGATTTGGAAGATATTCAATGTCTCTGAAATTGATTCGAACTTTCTTTCACTAATATGAGCACCTGTGATGAATACCCGCAATTAATTCAGACAAAGATGGAGTCCATGACATGAATACTTGATTTTTATCACCAAAATCTGCATATAAAGCCTGCTGCCTTAAAATTTGAGACTTTTGCTTTCATGCAAAGCAAGAAAAAATATTTTTTTAATTCACCTGGGCACTTATATCAACATGCAGACAATTAGAAATAATAAAAATCAAGCTATTCCAACCCTATGTGCCAAAACTAGAAGCTTCCTGGCAATGAAGAACACTCTTTAATGCAAAATACTTCTTCCTTAGCGCCAAAACCTGTCCGGACTGCAAGCTTCATCAATCAAAAGAATTAACTACTTCTCCCTTTATGGCATCCCATGCTTATATAGCCGCTATTTTTAATAATTGCCCTTTCCTATTTCTGGCAATTTAATTAATTAAAAGTCATGCCTTTTCATCCATTTGGGCGCCCAAGTCTGCATGCTTCTAATTATTTTTTTTATGAATTTTTTTCTTTATTTTTAACATGCATCCTTCCTTCCTTGGTTTAGCTCATCCACTGGCATTGATTTTCCTCCTATTTTATGGCGCCAAATTTAGCTAGGAATACCATTATAAATATCATTAAATACATGTATTAATGCCAAGGTGTGTCACACTTTTTGGCAAGGAATTTGTTAAAAATAGAAAGTCAATGTAATGGGAATTTCCACCCTGCATTGCAGCCCCGCCCCAAAATCTCCCTTTCACTTAAGTGATTTGACTTTCATAACTGGGAATTGTACCCTGCGTTGCAAGTTAAGAAATTCCCAACTACCTACCCCAACCTCCAAGTGAGTTCTCATTGGCCAATTAGGTGACTTTGAATTTGAGGGAAAACCTGTAACCTCCATTTAGCCTCTTCTGGTTGAAAAAAAATCCTGATTATTTGAGGCATTTTATCTGATAGTCATGAATTCCCATTTATTCAGTGACTTTGACTTGATGGCAAAAGTAACCTGCAGGCATCCAGAAATTTTGTAAAACACCCCTACCAAAAATTTCATTCAAACAACAAAAAATCCCCACTTCTACCCCCCCTAAATTCTTCCTTGTCAAAAAAGTGACTTAAAATGAAACCATACAAAAATGCACAAGGCAAAATGCAATATACAATGTCTTTTGCATTTAAAATTGCATGAAAAATTCTCCATAACTAAGGCAGCGTGGACAACTTGTACAGCGTGTCAACTTTTGGAGTGTTGATTACAACCTTTTCCCAAGTGCCTTTTCATACTATTTGCATAAACAACAGGGATTCTTCATCTCCTTTTTGTGGTTACAATAATAGGTTTCTTACCTCGGTTGAAAGGCACAACCTAAAATAGTGAGGATCAAATAAGTCCTTTCAAACTGCCTATCTATCTTCCACAAATTTGAGTGCCAGATTAGCAATCACACTTCCTGGATACAAAATGCCACACACTTCAAGATCTATTTCTTCAAGCTTCATGCCATATCTTTGATAGCCTTCTATTAGTAATTAAAAAACTGGAAGCAAATTTTGGTCAAAACCCTAGGCGGGACTTCTCTATCTGGCAGAAAATGAATAGGCTTGGCATGCTATGATAGCCACATATCGTTTACACCAAAACACAGACAAAAAGTGAAAAAACTATAGTCCTTTTGAAGTTAACTGAAGTGTCAAACCTATTCAATTAGCTTCTCCATGTAAAATGCTTTTCCCTCGGGTAAAGATTTCAATGCATGGTGCACACATCTCTGATTGGGTCTTTCGCACGTGCTCTATATCTAAAAATAAATTCATAGCTCAAAATCAGCTAAGTTCTAAATCTGAACTTTATTTATTTAACGTGGGTCCTTAAATAAAACGCTTCTGACCCTTGGTTCCAGGGATTCTATTCCACACAGAGCCTTGTATGTGTATTTGACAATATTCTTTTTGATCAACTGGGTCACCCACACTAGAGCTCATTGTCAATCCCGACTAATGCAAGCAAAACCAAACACAGAAACGACCCGTTACTGGAAAGAATAAGAATGAAAGAATGTAAAAAAAGAGTCCTTCCTTAGGGTTGAAATTCAAGGCAACCTCCTTTGTATGCAATTTACAGTTTCAAATTTGAGACTCCTTGGGCTTTCGGCCTCCAAAATCTTCCTCCATTCAGTGAGTGCTTGTTCCTACTTTTTCTGGGATGTCCACTTGGTCAATGGATTCTAACTCATCCATTGTAATCATCTCCTTTCTCCGAAATTCTACATAACTAATAGTACAATGCTACACATTTAGTCATTCTGCCATTCTAAAAGTCCCACTTAATCAAATTCAGTCTTATCCAATAGGATAGAAGTTAGCTGCTAATAATTGCCTTTCCCAAGATGACAATAAGATACAAAGGACAAGAAACTTTCTTCTTCTCACAAGTGGACTAGATGGGTTTCACACCAAACCAGAAGCATGACCTTCCATTTTGAGACGTGCAAAGGTAATCCTTTCTGCTTAAAATGACATATTTTTGTGCACATTAAATGTCTCATTCTTCATCACTTTTAGACATCATGTTATCTTCGTAATTCTACATTCTAATTGCCTCAGAAATTGCTTTATTTAAAGCCTTTCGTACTTTGACTTTAAATACTTGTATGAAAGACTTTGCATACAATCGCTTAAAATTGGATGCAATCTTTCACATCCCATGATCTTTCTCTCCTTCGCTCTTGTTATGAGATTTTTTGGCATTGGCATGCATAGAGGTTCATATTCAAGTCCATTCCACCAAATTTCCCACATTTTTTAACTCAAGGAAAAGTCTGTGGTACCTTGGCCTCTAAGTGTGGCTCTTTCTCTTATGACATTGTCCCCAATCTCTTCTGTGATCTGATCAAAATACCTCATTCTTCTACTGCATGAAGTACCTCTCCTGTGTTTATGTGCACTATCTCTACATCCTTTGTCTTTCATCTCTCATGCAGTGCTCTGATTGTTGCAGCTTTGTCCATGTTTTCTTCTAGAAATCACTAGCCACTGGTCAATCAACAGATACGTTCACCAATGCATTGCGACTTGCTCATCTAACATGACAATAAGCTTTACTATCATGTGTCTCACTTGGGGTGCCTTCTTCATCATCTCAAACACATGAAATTTACACACATTAAATTCAGGCTCATCCATGTCAACTTTGCATTGACCACGATAGTTGATTTCGAAAGTGTGCACAATCACCATATCCTCATCCATTAGCTCCCAGCTGAAATGCAAATCCTTCTATATTATCATGCTCTGGAAGTGAGCACGAACAATTTTTCCTACGTCCTTTGCATACCCCATGGCTGGTGGATTGGTGCTCTCTACTTGTTCTTCTAGACCATTTCTGCTTAGGGACTTTTAGCTTCAAATTTGGGACTTGTGTCTCCATGTCCTGAACATTCTCTGCAGTGTCTCCCTCAGATCTTTTCTTCTCCTCTTCTTTTTCCTTTGATTCCTCACCCTGTTCTTCTATGTTCTCTAGAAGTGTATGAGAAATTAGGCGTACTCTTCTTTGACTCTTCACCTCCTCATTTAACTTCGGTTTTCATCTCTTTACAACGGTCACCTCCTTTTATGGAGAGAGTCTGGGTGATTGTGCACAGTGGTTAGAGTATCACCTTGGGTCCTTGTTCTCCTAAACACCCTCTTAAACATGTGCTCCCCTTGGATTGCATTCAAGTCCATCATCATCCCCCTGTTGTGGGGTGAGGTGGTGTAATGGCACGTTCAATTTCACCCTTATTTGTAGGATGTCTCCTACCTCTATGTTCCAACAACCACTATCTTTGCACTCCTGAAATGAGGTTTGAATCTAAGATTCAGAAAAAATGGATCCCACTACAAATAAATGGAGTAATGGGGTGGATCATGTACTTTGGAATGATGCCGAAAATTGGTTGCCATAGGGGATATGTGGATGTTCGTGATCGGGTGTCGACGGTGTGATCGAGATGCTTCGTGTTTATAGATTAAAACGTTGTAGTGTTTTCAATGCAAGTTTCGATGTTTTCTATAGGACTATTGGAAGCTTTTGCCTGTTCTAGATTTGTGGATATGGGGTGGTGTTGATATAGTAAGAACCATGAAAACAAACAATCACCTAAAAAAAAAATAAAATGCATATAATGGTTGATTACAAATAGTATGGAAAAACCACGGTAGAAGAAGACATTTTAAATTATCTTGATTATTAATTTAAAGAAAGGGTAATGAAGTGAAATGGTTTTACAAGGTCCTAGAAATGGAAATCTAAGGCTGGTTTTTTAGGTGATGTTAAAGGCATGATCCTCGATATACCCAAGGACATTGGGCACGATATGTGTTGGTGTTGGACAAGAGGGTTGGTATTGGGAGGCCGATCCCTACTTCACAGTCGCACTATGATGTAGGGAGTTGTGCTTAGCTAATAATACCACCCAAAATATTATATTGGCCAAGGACACGAATTTCAATTTATCCCTTTGGTGTGAAATCCAAGTGGGTCAACCAGAGTAGAATGTGTTTCATAAAAATTATGTTTTTAAAGGATTGAGTTATGTGGGGGAGGCGGGAAATTGAGTGAATACAATTCGTTAATTTCCTAATTAGATAGTGTCAAATAGAGAGCGGTATTTTAAGCCAAAAATAATGTTGATTGAATGAGGGACAGAAAACAAAATCAATACTTTGAAAGAAAAATAATAATAAGAAGATGTACATGTAAACCTCGTCTTTTTTATTTTATTTTTCGGATTTTTTAGATTTTTATTTTTAGGCACAGCTACAACGTAATAAACATAGTTACTTAGAAATAAATCCTGCAAGGGTTAGGATGAAAACATAAAAATAAAGAGGAAATAAATGTTTAAATGCTAAATGATGAGTGTATCAGAAACCATCTATAGAGATTGTCGGTGATTTGAAGGGAAATGTTATCCAAAAGTGCCCCTGCTAATTTTTTGGCTAACGCCGTGTGGTCTTGCCCGTCTGGTGCCTAGTCCCATTTGGTTTTCAAGAACTCAAATATTCTGGAAATGGCACCATTGGATAGAGCTCTCTCTCAGCTTTCCAGAAAGGTAAAGTTTTCCTCCTAACGCCTCTATTTTTCCAGTTATGGCTGGCGGTAGTTCTTGTGGGAAATTTTCCCTTGGAATCCCAGAGCCAATAGGAAAACTGCACGTGTCCCAAAGGTGGCACGAGCACAGGGATTTTTGAAAAAAAATTCCAAATCAAAAAAAAGAGGTAAAATTGAATTTTTTCCACCGATCGTTTGGGCCTGTTTTTGCCCTAAATATTCAAATGGCCATAACGTTTGATCAAAGCTTGATGTTCACGTTATGTATACAATGGAAAGTGGTAAATATTATCTACATGATTCCATGTCAATTTTAAATTTTTTGGTTTTAGTTTCGAGGGATTTAAAATTCAATAAAGTCTCTGGTTATGCACCATGGACAGAGACTGAGTTTCAACAACCAATTTTAATGCAAAAAGGGGCTCGCCATTCTTTCCCGCTGGTCAAAAATGTGGAGGGGGGGATGGTCTTCAGGTGCACCAATGTTGTTTTTAATGAATTTGGTCAATGAGGAATGACTCCCATGTTCTTTTTACATTTTCTCTCTCATGGGTTCGACCATGCATCGAAAAAGCAGAAGTTGGATGACTTTTTCAAAAGGGAAACACTTTTTTTACACAGCAAAGCTTCATTTTCAATTTCAAACAGTGATTTGGGAAAGTATCAGACCTTCAGGGATGTAAACAGGTTTTATACCTCGTTGGTGTTGGAATACAAGGATTTGATGTTGAAAATCATAATGCAAGGCTCTGTGAAGATCAGTCCTTTGTATGTGTTGTTGCTTCATTTCAAACCGTGTTTACGGCTTTATCAAACCTTGTTTGCATGATGTTTTATGTTTTTTTTGGCGCAATTTTGCTTCCTGTGTGTTTCATTTCATGAGCAAGAAGAAGAAAAGACAGTGCTCAACACTCCTTTGGTGTCTCACCTTTATCAATTAGTTAATGTTTTGCATTTCTTATCCTGTTCTCGTTGCAAATATTACAGATAAAATTAGGATTTGAACCTCTTATGTGCAATGAATACATCTATCAGAGATTTTGAGGGAACCACCTTTAATTGGAGATTCCTCTCTCATCTTGCAAGTCCCACACTTGGAGAGAGGTTTCATGTTGTTGTAATCACAACTGGATGACCTAAACATCAACTTAGAACCTGAATTTGCACCCAGGGGTTGCCTGCTGATTTGTAACAATAGTTTGGAAACACCTTGGTGGGACCTTAGACGGTCTCATTTTTTATTGCCGCAAAGTGATGTATGACTCCAAGGGGGAAGCATCAGCTGTTTTTAGCAGTGTAGACCTGAAAACTCCATGAGAAGAACAATACAGGTCAAAGAGTTGGAGAAGAAGAGGGTTGTTTGATATCTATTAGTTATCTCCAAGAGTAAGGAAAAGTGGGAGGAGAATCCAAAGGGAGCAAATCGCCACCAATAGAATTCTCTCAACTCCTCCACCCTGGTAGGCCTTTCATTCAATCAACAAGGGTTCTAAGGGCCGATTAGAAAATGGCACGAAACACCCCATGTCAATTTTCACTAGCAGCAAAGCCCACTTTGCTCTTAATGCACCAACAGCCATTCCAATTACAACCTTGAAGAACATTCCATACTTCACTAGAGAGAATCAGACTACTCCATGTGATCATGTTAAAGAAACAATTCCAACCTTTTGCAATTCCTGAAATCAATGAAGATGCCAGTGGCTGTCACATTGTTGTCATCTCCATTCAAGGGGAAAGCATTGCAATGTTTAGAAGTCTTGCTCAGGTTCTATTGAGATTGGAACTCTAAGCTATGTATAGCCACTTCATGAGCAATTTGGAGAGAAGGGAGACAACTTGTCTCTTTGGAGGCAGCCTGACAACCTCAAGAGACTCCAGAGCACTGACTGATTTCAGCTTCAGATTTCAAAGACTTGGAAGAGAATTCCCCATGCAGTCCAGGCCAACTTATAAGGTGCTTTTCTTTACTATCCCAAAGCTCTACATTATGATCTTTTCTATGTTAATTCAATCCATGGGAAAGACACAACTATCATCCCCATTGCTTATAGCTTGCCATTAGAGCGAAATTGTTTGATCCAAGCTGGAAAACGAGCCCCTAGGACCTCCATGCCATTGTTTCCGAAAGTTTAGAGAGCCAAACACTAATCAATCACCTAATTTGGATCCTTCTTCCCACTCCTAGAAATTAGAGTTCAAATAGCTTCACTTCATCGATCTCCAAGTGCCCCAATGAGCCTTCAAGAATTCCAGAAGCATTGCCAAATTTAGCATGAGCTGGTTACTCTCAAGAGGCAACACCCAAGGTTTTAAAACCTTCTAGCACGCCCCAGCTCAGCTAACAGGTAGCCATACAACCAAAAAGACCCTCCTAATCTAGCTTACAAATAATAAATCACGCAAGGCCCTCCTGCCACAGACAGACCATTTCAGCCCTATAATCCAAATGCTATATCTGCTCTAAGCATTGTGCCAACACACAACAACGTTGCTCAGGAGTATATTGGTGTTTTCCATGCAAGAACCTTCACAACCCAATCTTAATGTGTTTCAATGGTGCCTTGAATCAACATTAATTGTGACCAACACCGTGGTGTAGGGTATGACAATTAAGGAAACACCAACAACAAGAAACATTCCCAGCAACAATCACTTCCAAATGCCACCACAAACTTTGAATGGCAGGCAGAGTGATTTTTGTGGCATTAATCAAACCTTCTCCAAGTTTACAAAAACACAGCCAACACCAAGTTCAAAAAGAAGAATTTGGGTGAGAAAACAGCCATTAGCTCCAACCAATCCCAACGCTTTTTATGGTCTCCACAAATGGTTGGCAAACAAATCCAGTTGTAAAATGCACAGGGTTAAGCCAAGAATATCTTCTTAACCAACTCAAATACCATTGTTTCTGCCCACATGTAAGGAGTGAATAATGCAAACCAAGGGACAACAAAGATATCCTTCATCATCATTCATTATCACATTGTCGGGTGAGATGAAGAGACAAAGTAAATATATCAATTGGAATCCATCTATCCCCAGGCCCAAAAAGATTTGCTACAAGCTGCCATAGACTGGCCAACTTCAATCCAGTTCAGACAAGAGAAAGTGCTCACAAAATGCTGCCACAGCCTGAAGGGAATCATGGGAAAAGGGGGACAGCCAAAAGGTAAATGTTGAAAGCCCCCCTCCTTTCCTATGGTTTCATTAATCATTGAAATCAATTAGTGCACAATTTCATGATATATTCCGGGGAAATCTCTCAGTGATGCCCAATCCCACAATGCTGATCACTAGACTTACTATGAAACCAATAATCCAAAGGGTAGTGCAGCTAGATGTGGACAGCAGTAACCCAGTTGGGGTGCTTAGAAAACTTGAGTCTCCTTACCTTACCTGCATTCATAATGTTCTGTTTTACAGATGTATCAGTTATAGACCTTTCCACACTCCTTTGCCCTATGTTTTTGTCAGAGATTCTCATAGCCAACGATTTGGAGGATATTTGTTTGGCTGATTTTTTCACACATCTGTTCAAAATGAGGTATGGGACCAAAGCTACATCAGGTCTGAACTATTTACAACTTCCACATTGCGCCCTACACCTCAAGTCATACATGCCAATTGTTCATCATTTGATCAGAAGATCACCCAAGCACTGATGAAGTTGACACAAGGTTGGAGCATCCCGGACCTAACCTTCTTGATGAATGGGAAAATAAGGTACATGCGTTTATCCTTATAAGAAGTAGAAGCATCTGAGCTAAGGTCTAATTGCCTACAAAAGAGATCAGCCCATCCCTAGCATCACCAAGCCAAACTATAATGATGACAAGGAGGGATTGCAGCTGTTTTTTGATGGATCAGGAGTATACAAGTCAGGAGGTGGAGCCATGCTTGTTTCCTTCTTCACAACCTCAAGGATTAAAGTACTATTCACCTTTTAGATTTCACAGTTGCATGCTCCATAACTACTGAATCTGACCTTTGGTGCAAGGGATGCATGGGGCAATAAAGAGAGGATAAGAAACGTGCAGTCTTTGTTGACACTGAGTTGATTGTAATTAGGTCAAGGGCAGCATACTGGCCAAGAATGAATCTACTTTTAAAAGTTGGCTACAAAGAACGGGTGTGTACCTCATGGGAATATTTTTGAGGGTTTGGCATCAAATCATTCCTAAGGAAAGAAAACCAAGCTGCTAACAGCTTGCAGTAGTTGGGGCAGCCTTTATATTTCGAAAGCATTCAACAGGACAAGGTATACCAAACCTCCATGTGATTGTGAGGCCTTCAGTGCCGGATAACCATGTTAGTTGGCAAGTGTTTGAGAAATGACCAGCAATCATCCATTCTTACAAGAAGCAGATGAGTTCTTAGCTAAAATCATGAAAAAGTGGAACAGCAGTTGGTGATCAAGTGGTACAAAAACGAGAACTAACAGCTGCCCCAGGACTTATCACTTTGGAGTCCATTTTTCAATCCCAATGATCAGTTTAAGGAAAGGAGAAAGAAAAACATTCAGTCAAGAGAGAAGATTCGTATCCATCTTGGTGGACGCGAACAAAGCAATCTGCAAATTGGAAAGATGACACGGAACAAGAAGGTATGATTTCACAGTTGTGTCAAGATTCCCTATGTGTTTGCTTGGCGCTACAAGATTTGAAAAGGTTTTCATCCCAAGTTCGCTCAGCACCACCTTGAGTTAGAAAAAGAACCCAATACTAAGCCCATTAGGCGAACCAAAGGCCATCAATCCACCATGGAACCAACTCTCATGAGGAAGGAATAAACAATTTGATTGGTCGAATCATATTCCCCATCAAGCATTCTAGTTGGGTTGCCACCCCCCCCCCCCCCCCCCCCCCCCACCCCCCCCCCCCCACCCCCCCCCACTAGTTCCAGTCAGAAATAATAGTGGGAGAGATCCGATAATGTGTTGACTCAGAGACTTTAAATAAGCCATCTCTCAAGGACCATTACCCACTCCCTTCTATGGAGCCAATTTTGGGCAAGTTGTGGCTAGCTCCGAGAGGTTTTTCACTACTTGATGCTACTTGGCACAATCATATATGGTGAAAGGAAGAAGATCTTTCAAGACAGCCTTCACAACCAAGTGGGGAGCTTATGCCCCGCCTATACCACGGAAAATGCCTTTGGGTTGTCCAACACTGAGCTAAACGTTCCAAAGAACAATGGACAAAAAAAATGTGTTCAAAGGTTTTGATCCTTATCAAGAAGTAGAAGAATCTGAGCTAGGAGTCTATTGCATACATGAAGAAGAATCAACCTCATTCCTAGCATCACCAAGCCAGACCACAAAGATGACAATGAGGTATGGCAACTTTTTTTGATGGGTCAAGGAGTAGACAAGGTGCAGGAGGGGGAGCCATGCTGGTTTCACCTCAAGGAGTAAAGTATTATTCAGCTTTTAGATTTCAGTTTGCATGCTCCAATAACACTGCTGAATATGAAGCCTTGGTGCAAGGGACTGCATTGGGCAATAAAGAAAGGAATAAAGAACTTGCAAGTCTTTGGTGACAGTGAATTGATTGTAAACCAAGTCAAAGGGGCAACATGCTGTCAAGAATGATCTACTCAAGTGCTACAAGAACAGGGTGTGGGACCTCATTGAAGATTTTGAGGGTTTTGACATCAAATCCATCCCTAGGAAAGAGAACCAAGCCGCTGATAGGCTTGCAGCAGTTGGGGCAGCCTTTGACGTTGTGGAGAGCATTCAAAAAGACAAGGTACAGCCAAACATCCATGTGATTGTGAGGCCTTCAGTGCCGGATAACAATGTAAGTTGGCAAGTGTTTGAAAATGATCAGTAAATCATCCATTTCTTGCAAGAAGAAGCTGAATTCTCAGCCAAAATCAGGAAAAGTTGGAGCAGCAGTATGGTGACCAAGTGGTGCAGCTGAGAACTAACAATCTACCAAAGGGACTTATTACTTTGGAGTCCATTTTCAATCCTAATGATCAGTTTAGGAAGGAGAAAGCAAACATTCAAGTGAAGGGAGAAGATTCAGTGTCCATCTTGGTGGAAGAGAGGCAAATCATTGCCAAATTGGAAAGATGACAACTGAACAAGAAAGGTATGAGTTCATACAACTTTGTCAAGAATTCCTTGATGTGTTTGCTTGGAGCTATGAAGATTTGAAAGGTTTCAATCCCAAGTTAGCTCAACACACCATTGAATTGGATCCAAATACTAAGCCCATCAGGCAGAAACAAAGGCCAGTCAACCCCCACATGGAGCCTCTCATGAGAAAAGAATTGAATAAGTTGATAGAATCAAGAATCATATTCCCTATCAAGCATTCTAGTTGGGTTGCCAACTTGGTTCCAGTCAGAAAGAAGAGTGGGGAAATCAGATTGTGTGTTGACTTCAGAGATTTGAATAGAGCATCTCTCAAGGATCATTATCCACTTCCTTCCATGGAGCAGATTTTACAAGTTGTTGCTGGCTCCGAGAGGTTTTCACTACTTGATGGCTATTCAAGGTATAATCAGATTATGGTGAAGGAAGAAGATCAGTTCAAGACAACCTTTACAACTAAATGGGGAACTTATGCATACAGGAAAATGCCATTTGGGCTGTCCAACGCTGGAGCTACCTTCCAAAGAGCAATGGACATGGCGTTCAAAGGTTTGATTAACAACATTGTAATGATATATCTTGATGATATCACTGTTTTTTCAAAAAATACAGCAGACCACCTCTTTCATTTGAGACAAGTGTTCCAAAGGTGTAGAAGATTTGGAGTATCCTTGAATCCTAAAAAGTGTGTTTTTCTAGCCCATGAAGGAAAGCTCCTTGGCCACATTGTCTCCAAAGAAGGATTAGCAATTGATCCAGAAAGAGTTGAAGCCATAAGAGCACTGCCATTGCCAAGCCACAAGAAGGCCCTTCAAAGTTTCTTGGGAAGAATAAATTTTGTTCGGAGGTTTGTCCCAAATTTTGCAGCCCTTGTCAAACCTATCACCAAGATGCTAAAGAAAAGCATGGCTTTCAAATGGACAGCAGAAGGAAAGGAAAGTTTTGAAGCAATCAAAGAAGCCATCTCTCAAGCCCCAACTCTCATCAACCCGGATTTCTCCAAGGATTTCATCCTCTATGCATTTGGAGGTGATGATACTATTTCTGTAATTTTGGTACAGCAGAATAAAGACAATGATGAGCAGCCAATTGCTTTCTTCAGCCAAAGCCTAGATGACTATGAGGTGAGATATTCTTTTATTGAGAAGCATGTATTTGCAGTAATCAAAAGCTTGAATAAATTCAAGCATCTAGTCTCAAACAACAAGGTCCAGTTGTTGGTCTCTCATGCGGGGTTAAAGACTTCCTCCTCAACAAGGATTTGAATGAAAAAAGGGCAGGTTGGATCACTCGTGTCATGGAGTATGACATTGAGATCAAGGTCACCAAGCTGGTAAGAGGAAAAGGATTGTGTGAGCAGCTGATTCTGGGCAAACAAAAGGAATCATGCAATGAAGAAGAGGCTGTTTTGACAGTTCAAGACAGCCATGAGCAAGGTAGCACTCAAGAAGAGAATGATGGTGTCCCCACTCCTTGCTGGACCCAAGGTATAATGCACTTCCTAAGCACAGGCCTATGCCCTCCAGAGATGAACAAGACCCAAAGAAGACACTTCAGATTGCAAGCTGTCCCATATGCCATTGTTGATGGTGTTTTGTTCAAGAAAGATGTGAATGGAGTACTGCTGAGATGCATTGGTACAAATCAGATTCATAAGGTGTTGGAAGAGTTCCATGGTGGACCAGCTGGTGGTCATTTTGCACCAAGAGTGACAGCTCTAAATATCATGAGGGCTGGTTATTATTGGCCCAAGATTTTCAGTGATTGCTTATGCATGGATCAAGAGGTGCAAGAATTGTGCATTCTTCACAGGTAAAGAGAGGCTTGCTGCCCTCCCATTGCATCCAATTTCAGTTGACCAGCCATTCATGCAATGGGGTTTAGACTTCATTGGAGTCATTAATCCCAATTCAAGCCAAGGGCACAAGTGGATTTTGACAGCCACAGACTACTTCACCAAATGGACTGAAGCAGTAGCACTCAAGGAAGCAAATGAGTCTAGCATCTTAGACTTCTATGAGGGGATAGTAACCAGATTTGGCATACCTGCTACAATAATCTCAGATAATGCATTGGCATTCATTGGATCCAAGGTGACTGAGTGGGCTGTCAAGAACGGGATCTACCTAAGTACTTCATCAAACTATTACCCTCAGGGTAATGGCCAGGCTGAATCTACAAACAAGAACTTGTTGAGGATCATTAGGAGGACTCTTGATGAGAATCAGAGGTCTTGGCATACCAAACTGAAATCAGCCTTATGGGCTGATAGGATAACTCCCAAGAGATCCACAGGTAACTCTCCATTCAAGCTTGTTTATGGAAGAGAGGCAATCTTGCCCATGTCACTTGAGTTGCCAACATTGGAACTCATGAAACAGTTGCAGTTATTGGAGTTTGAGCCCATGGAGGTGAGATATGCAGAGTTGATGGAGCTCCAAGAGATCAGAAATCAGGCATCCCAAGCAATGGAGAAGGATCAAGCTTTGATCAAGAAGACCTTTGATAGGAAGGCCAAGAGTAGATCTTTCCAAGTTGGAGATCTAGTGTTAAAATGGGATGCAGATAGAGCAAAACCGGGAAGGCATTCAAAATTTGATGCCATTTGGAGTGGCCCATACATGGTCACAAAGTGTAAGGACAACAATGCTTTCCAATTGTCTTCATTGGATGGCGAAGAACTGCAGATTCCAGTCAATGGAATCTATCTAAAGCATTGCTACTAAAGGAAAATTCTTCACCTTGTAAATATTAGCTTAGGTTTTCATTCCTCCAAGTGCTTCTACACATTGTTTTTGCTGTAGTTTAGTTTATTTTCCCTAAGTGCTTTGGCACAGCTTGCTGTTCCTGGAGATATGTTTGCAGGCCTTGCTCCATCAGATGAAATTCCATCTTCCTCCTTGCAATGTTCTAGTCATTTGGGGTATCAAACAGAGAATCAATGACTCCATGCCCAATGGATGCTTCAGGCAACTGGTAACTTCATCCAGCAGGCAGATGACCCCTCTGAGTCACCAAAATTGTTATCCAAAATGTGCACCCCTCAAGGTAATTTTGGCTAACATGCATCAAATTGTTTCAGTCCTCTCTTGTGCAAGTCATAATTGATTCAAGGCCCAAAATCATGTTTTTCGGGGTCCCCTCGGCCTTTTTCTAACTCTGACATCCAAGAAGAGCTCTTTCAACAGCTTTCCAGAAAGGTAAAGTTGCCTCCTAACTTGCAGGATTTTTGAAGTTATTTCGGCTCTGAAGGGTTTTTTGGAACTGAGGTTTTACCAAGCTTGGGGCCGAAAAAGCAAGCCAATAGGCTAAGCCGCCAGGCGTCCGCACCTGGAGTTGGCAGATGTCGTGGGGACGCGGAAAAGCCGAAATTTCCAAATGACCAAAAAGGTGCAAAAATTTGAAGTCTTTTTGGCCCTGTTCCCTAAAAGCTTCAACATGGCCATAAGTTTCGCGAGAGCTCGGTTTTTCGAAAATTTTATATCAATGACAAAGCTGGTGAAATTTCTATAAGATTCCGTGGTTCATTTTTGATATTTGTCCGGCAGTTTGGGACAGAGGCCCGTGAAATACGCAGGGACGCGAACGGACACGGTTGGACAGAAATGACGATTTCAACCACCGTTTTTAAGTTAAATCATTGGACAACACAATGAAGAAATTTGGTCCAGTTTGGAAACCCGAGAACCGGCTCGCATTCTCTCCCAGCATGGCAAAAGATGTCAAGGAGGCCCGGGTCTGTAAGGATGCCCATGCTGTTTTGAATGTCAGAAGGTCAATGAAAAGTTGCTTCCACATTTGGCTAAGTGTTTCACTCAAAAATCCAAAAGGAGTGGGCTCGACCCATGCACTGTAAAAGCCAGATTTGGCTCCAAAAGTGGCTGAACATTTTTTGTGTATTGCAGGTCCCCCTTTCACAAGTTGGCAAGTGATTTTGGTGGGATGAGACCTTTTCAAGGATTGTAACCTAGAGCCTGCCTCTTGCGTCATCCAAGTGGAATGCAAGTGATTTTTGATGTTAAAATTCCAAATACAGAGGTAAAATGTCAAAGTTTTCAGCCGATCCGTTTTGTGCCTGTTTTTTCCCTAAATCTTCAAATGGCCATAACTTTCGATCCAGAGCTCGGATTTTTGTTCTTTATATCAATGGAAAGCTGGTGAAATTCTCTACATGATTCCCTTGGGGTCAATCTTGACATTTTGGTTTAGTTTGGAGAGAGAAAATTGAAGAAACACCTTTGGCACATGGTAATGGCTAGAAATGACGTTTCAACAACCAGCTTTAATGCAAAATCCAGTTGGAATTTAGGGTAGGATTAGGAATTTGAACCTCTGCCATTGTGAATGAATTAAATGCAACCTCAGAGGGTTGGGGTAGACCAGGATTTCCTCTCTCTTTCCTCTCTCATTTTCCTATAAATTGTAACTTGGAGAGAGGCTTCAATTTGTGCAATCACATTGGATGTCTGTTTTGCAAACTCTCCCTCTTCTCTTTGGCAGGTGAATTTGTGGAGTTCAAACCTCCCATTTAAAACTGTAATGCAACTTTTTTTTGCCTCTTGGCATTTTGTAATGTATTGTATCAATCTTTGGAGCAAGTAATGCATGTCTGTGGATGATTCTCAACCCTCTCATGTGTTCATTTGCATCATGCACACCTGATCTTTCACTACAAATTTTGTTATCTGTGCATGATCTTGCATCACATTTTAATGGTTTGTGTTTATTGGCAAGACAGGTGTTCTTCATTCCTCGGTGCATCACCTCTTTAGCTTAGGTTTATTTTTATGCATCTTCTTACCCTGTCTCCTTGGCAAGTTAGATTAGATTTTGAGTAAACCCTCTGCAATTTTTCGTGTGCATCTGAACAGAGGAATAGGAACCAGCCTTCTCTGGAGATTCCTTTCTCATTTTTGCAAGTCCCACACTTGGAGAAAGGATTCAATGTTGTGCAATCACACTGGATGCTTAGTATGATCAACCTAGAAATCTGATCACACATCCAGGGGTGCTGTGATTTGCACAGTTTCCACGTGGCACACACACAAACACACAAGGTCAACACGAACATGCACACGCGATACATTTGTCACACACACACTGCTCATGAACAGCACACACACACGTCACACTGCACACACTACCTGACAAGGACACATGGCATACAACACGCACACATGCATTTGGACACTGACACACATGAAAACGCACACGATCACACACACACACACGCACACGCACATGCACACGCACACACACACATCACACACACACATGGCACATGCACATGGCGTCACACACACACACACACAACACTCCACAGTGCACACACACATGCACACACATGCACATGCACATGCACACACGCACACGCACACGCACATGCACACAACAAGGCACACACACACGCACACGCATACGCACATGCACATAACACATTCAACACGCACATGCACATGCGCACATGAACAGCACACAGACACTTGCACTGCACAGTTTCACACAAGCACACTCTAACACACACATGTTACAGCACACGCACACATCTCGCACACACATGGATACATGCACACGCACATGACATGCATGTTAGATATAGGTGCAAATTTGCACATGAACATGTAGACATACACACAGATGCAACATTAGGCATACACACACGCACACGCACATTACAAAGAATTACACACATAACACGCACATGCCTCAATGCACAAATACACATGAATGTGCTTGGACATACACACACATGACACACATTTGGACAGCACACATTACACACACACGCACAACACATGCACAACACATACACGCACATGCACACATGCACACGCACACACATGAACATATGGTACACGCACACGCACAAGACATGCACATGCACATGCACACGCACACGCACAAACACATGCACACGCACATGCACATGTATACACACACAAACATGCACATGCACAGCACACCCCACACCCACACACGCACACACACATTTTATTCACACATGCATGTAAATGCACGCACACACGCACACACACATTTGCACACGCACACGCACATGTATGCACACGCACAACACACACATGCAACACATGGCACACTTACGCATTATGCACACGCACACTGCACTGTTTCACACATGCAGCACGAACACGCAAAAACACTAATCACACACACGCACATTGGACACGCTCCTACACACACACACGCATACATGAATTTCACATGCACACACACATGCATACCATATTGCACACGCACATGCACATGCACACACAAGACACATGCACACACACATGCACACACATGCACACTTACACTGCGCACAGCACACAAGAGACGCAACACACACGCACACAGTAGACAATTACACAAACACACACAAATGCACATTTTACATTCACACCTTGGACACATGCACACCCACATATCAACACGCACATGCACACTCACACACACAATCTACAAGCATGCACACACACACACACACACATCATAGACCATAGCACAACACACTTGCAAACACGCATTGCAAGACACACACGCACAACATGCACATGAGTGCACATGCACAAAACATGCAACGCATATGATTTGCACACACACACATGCACATGCACACACACACGCACACTCACAACACAATGCACACACACATGCACACGACACGTCCACTGACACGCACACTCACAAGCACATCAGACACACTGCACACACACACGTAGCAAAGGTGACACGCATTCTGCACACACAGGGTACGCACATGCACATGCACACACACACGCAGCACACACATGCACACGCACATGCACACGCATAAGCACATCACACACGCGCACACACAAATCATACATTACGCACACGCACACAACACAGGCACTTGCACACAACATGTACACGCACACACACACACAATGCACATGCACACACACACGCACAATCACATGCACACACAATACATGAACACGTACATGCACACGCACACGCACATGCACACACAACTTGCATAAACACATTACATGCAGACATGCACACGCACACACAATGCACATGCACACGCACACGCAGACGCACACACACACTTCACACGCACACGCAACATGTCACACACATGCACACTCACAAGCAACACACACACACACAAGCACATGCACACAAAAAACACACACGCACACGCACACACACATTTCACATGCACATGCACACTAACAAGCACATGCACACGACACGCAAATGCACACACACACATCACATGAACGCACTTGCACACACATGGCACACACATCAGGTACGCACATGCACACACACATGCACATTTTCACACGCACACGCACACACACACACGCACAGCACAAATGCACATTGCACACACGCACACACACACACACACACACTTGCACACGCACACACACACACATGTTGTACACACACACACACGCACATGCTTGTACAAACGCACATGCACACACACACGTACGTGAACAAAACATGCACACACAAACACGCACAAACACTCACAATGACACATGCACACGCACACGCACATGCACAACAATGCACAGCACACACACATGCACACTCACGCACACACACATCACACAATTTCATTCACATACACATTTGACAAAAACACGCACATGCACATGCACACACGAACACGCACACGTGACACTCACATGCACACACACACGCACACGCACACGCATACACACACAACGCACACACACACACACACGCAATATAGCACACACATGCACACTCGCACACACATGCACATACCCATACACACACACACATATGCACACGCACACATGCACACTGCACACACACACACACACACGCACACACACACACACACACACACACACACGCGCACTGCAAGCGCACAACACACACACACACACACACACACGCACACGGCACATGCACACGCACACGCACACATGCACACGCACATGCACATGCACACACGCACATGAACAATGCACACACACACGCTAGGCACACACTCACACAGCTTTCACGACAATGCACAACGCAACATGCACACGCACATAACTTACATACACAACACACACACACGCAGACGCAAATGTAAAGACAATTGCACATTAACACACAGAGACAGACACAATCACACACGCAAACACACATGCACATGAACATGCACACGCGCGCGCGCACACACACACACACGCACACACACACGTAGAAACAAACACATAACATATGCACACTGTAACATCCCCATTTTAAGATACTAGAACAAGGGAATTTTTTTTTTATACAACGGTCTCTGTTATGAATTATATGATTCAAACACACGTTCAAGTTTTAATAATTGTTCTCTGCCCAAACAATGTAGTTTGGAGCACACAATTTCCTTTTAAAACTAGTGTTTCCTGTTCACATATTTGTAATATGGAACACACATTCAGTGCCATTCAATCATATAACAGATTCCATATGCTACTGTAAATGACTCGAAGAACTACCGATCTCCCATTTTCATGGCTCGGAATTTCAACGATCTCTCATTTTATGACTCGGCAACTACCGATCCTTCATGTTCATTCATGCATAGTATAATATATATACACGGTTCTCTTACCATTTCCGGTTATCGAAGTGATCCATTTAAGAAGCCTATCTGAATATCTGTTACTGATATTCATCTGACATCCTGCATCTTAAATTAGGTGATTAGGACAACACAACCAACACTTGCGATACTTTGGCCAAATATTTTCACATGCTTTGCATGATCATATTCCTAAATTTGATACACACCATGGAATACGTCCTTCACCTCACTTCGTCTGTTATCTAGAATGGGTATTTCCTGGTTCCTACTAGTCCTTCAAATTTAAGGTCAAACTCAAACTCCAAACTAGCAATATGAACGAGTATAGGAAGTCACTCATGGTAACTAAAGATACGCAGACATACGGTGTCATCCCTAGATGACTCCGTGTGTCTAGTTATCTTTAGTCCTCCGGAGTCACTCACGTATACGTGATCATACTCCTATCCCCAGCCAAGAACTTAATATTCATCTTATGTAATCTTGATGATTTAATTCAGGAGGGCATTGTAATATGTCAGCTATAACATTGTGTCGTCATGAAGGCCCCACCCTTCATGAAGACATCCATGCTGTAGCTGGCATATGTCAATGTCCTACGGAATCCTCCCATCAAGAGTACACATCCAGCTCAAGTGATTTGGTTATGATCTTAATATTAAGATCAACTTTTAGCAGTCATGCTAATCCTTTATCCTCATTCTTGTTACAGTTGAATGTAGCTAAGAGAGACTAAATCCATCTTCTAGCTTACTATGCATCTTCTCCTTCGTACCGAAGGGTTGCATTTTCTCTACTTGGTTCTTTTCTTAATCCATGGATTAAGTAGCCCATTACCGACAAACTCAATAAGTTTAACCTATTAAAATTAATCAAGTTTTTCCACAACTGTAACCAAATTCAGAATTCCAGCTTATTAGACGTCATTTAAACGAGGTCTAATTCTCAATAAATATATTCATTTATTCTCCTTAACCTTACATAGTTAAGTCTGTTAGCCTTGGATATATTTTCCCATATCCTTACTTTCTGAATTTAACATTCGAGGCTATTAACAAAGTCTGAATATAAAGTTCGGCTGCTCCTAAGTTATTTGATATTCCTTAGCTTTCAAGCTAATCCTGAATACCTATCAGTTAAGGGATCATGTTCTTCCTAATCCTTTTTAATGTCAATTAAAAATTCATCTTAACCCAAGTATGAACTAATTGCACATTTCAATGTAAAAGTTGCATTTAGGTAAGAAAAGATATCATTTCCTTTAAATCCATCCAAGGACAATTGAATAATTCCAAATCAACAAATAACATTATATTCCCAATTTAATCAACAATATCAAACTGATACAATCATTCAAATATCACACTAGCATTTGTATTCATCAATCCATTTCATAATCTATACATTTTCCAGTCCAAATGACTGGACTTTGTTTATATTAAACAACGTTACAACTCACAAGATAGAAGAATGTACTTTCTTCTTTTCATAATTCCTCATAGAGGAATAATAACAATCAAATACAATTCATCTTCAGGCAATCAAAAGAAGTATCAGAAAACAGCCATGTCTTCATTTTACTCAAATTCCATCTGCAAAAATTACTTGCACGAGTCAGTTCATTGAACTGAGAATATTAAGCACTTGTCATTAAAATGAGGTGCTTCTTGTAACATCCTCAATTTTATACCTTAGAACAAGTGAATTTATTTTTTTTTTTTTGATAATTGCATCCTGGTTCTAAATACATAATTCATAACTCACAAATCAAATAACCATTCTTATAACAGACAACCATATGTAGCTGTAATGACTCGGAGTACCTCCGATCTATTCATTCCATGACTCGGTAATCTACCGATCTATTCATGAGTAATATGAGTTGGCGTTTTTATTTAACACTTCACTCTTGCGGTTCTCTTCCCTATTCTGGGATTCAGAATGCTCTATCCAAGGAACCTAACTGAATAATTGTTACCATTATTCATCGGCATCTCATCCCTTAGACTAGGTGAATTAGGACAACGCAATTAGCAGCTTGCGATACTTTGGCCAAAGATTTGAAACATACTGTTTATGTCTCATATTCCTTAACGGCATACTCGTCAATCTTGGAATATGCCCTTCACCCCATTCTTATGTTATATAGAATGTCTTATACCGACTTCTGTCAGTCCTTCCTATCACAACTCAATCACTCAGAGACAGAATTAACAAGGTGATAATGTTATATGGATGCCCACGAGGATTAGGGATATGGTGACATACTGGTTCAACCCTGCAGTTAAACCAGTGTGTCATGATACCCCGAATCTCCTAGGCAGCCTTATAACATGACCACATTCCTAATCGGTCCCTGAGTAACTCGTTCGAAATCAAAGTGTAAATCTTAGCGATCAATGCAAAGGGTGTTGTCATAAGTCACCTGCATTGTTGTAACTTCGAGAAGATCCTAATCTTCTCGGAGGTACAACCCTGCAGTTGACTTGTGCCGTCAACCTTTAAATCTGCCTCGAAAAGATCTACTTAATAATATGCGTTACGCACGTTGAGTTTTAAATTACATTAAAGACTTTCCCCTAAGGTTAGCCTTTCCCGATCCCTGGATTCTTCATCTTAAGATGACCTTCCTCAATAAAACCCATTGCATGGTGGAGATATTAAGGCTAAGGTCTCATCAAGGAGTTTTTAGAATATTCATGATTCTAAAACAACAGAATTGGACAATATCTCATAACCTTCACATGAGATTGCCATCTGAACCCCATTAGATTTATATCAGTTCTCCTAACTAAATTTATATCATACTTATTAGTATAAAGATATAAATGATTAAGAATCCAATTTAATGTTGTCCTGTCATACTCAGGACTAGGGATTAGTAATTTAATTCAGCTTGATTAGCGTTCTGCTTAGGTTCATTTTAGCCCTATCTTTTAGAAAGATAATGATTTAAATTTCAATTTAGCTTTCGATAGAACAAATTAGAACTACTAAACACTCATAAGAATTCAATCACATTTTCTTGTATGCTTTCATTGACAATCACAAAAGCATCCAAATTACACAAAGATAACATTGCCACTCCGGTATATAAACCGAAGAAGGTCAACTAACAGAATTAAGAATACAACACATAAGTAACAAATACTTATTTCCATTCTTTTCAGAACTATACAATTACATTTTATGCAAGCAGCATACTTGATAGAATGCTTAATGGAAAAAGAACATCTTTCCTCATATAGAACATTTAGAAAATCAAGCTGTAATTCATTATAAATCAAATTAAAAAATCCGATCATCCTGTCAGATCTACATGCTTTTACCACTTACGGCAACCATCTGTAAAAATAGTCAACATGAGTCAGTTCGATGAACTGAGCATGATAAGCACTAACTTTTAAAACAAATTGCAATCCATCAATTGTTTTCATTAAACACCCTATTTAAATGATATAAAATCATCAATCAAGTAAACATGATTCAAACCAAACGTTAGGAATATATCATGTCTATAACGTGTAATAATAATTTTCGTTATAGAGCAGTCCTATATGCTTCTCAAATATTTCATCAAAAATATTAGGGATCAAGAAAAACAAAAGTATCCTAAGCAATTATTCATCGTAAATCCCAAGATGAACAAACATCAGACAATCATTATATTCAACTTAAAGGAGGAATATCATATCAATCCTGATACTGTCATTATGTAAAAAGAACAATTACAGATGTTAGCTGGACAATTATTTCATCTTAATATTTACAACAGAAGAGAAATAAAGAAATTGAACATGTTGCCCTCTGAACTAGCTCATGACCTATACCTTCTGTCCAACAACAAGGCATTCACTTAATACACATGCAAGTAAATCAGTCGAGTCCATAAACAGCACACTGTTTTGTTAAAACTTACAATAAAGCAACTACAGTACAGTAGCCCCCATGCCGAACAACATGTTCATTCTACCAGACAGACTCAGAATGACCTTTCGCAAGAAGTGACGGACAAGAAGATAAACACTGCCATTACCGGCTTAGGTACAGTCAACAACTCTAACATTCAATCAACAAAAGAATGGATAACAATGCGAAGAGGACGTAACCTGACATCAATCCCAATAACAACCTACAGCCTGTTCAAGCCCTTTTCTACTGTGTAAGGTTTTAGACCCAAGGTCGAATTCAAAGGATCTCCTTTGTTGTCGCAGTTGACAAGAGGCTCGAAAACATTAAGCCATGACATTTACTTATAACTAAGCAAAGATATTTTTAAACGAAAACCACGCACCATGTACAGTCACATCAATTGGGAGTGAAATCAGAATGGAAACAAAACATGGGATAACGAAGTCACTTTTGAATGCAATCAAAACTGAAAGTATGGTGTTTACAACCTACTTTATAGAAGCCATAATTCATGACGCCAAGATATTAAAGAAAGCCTACAAAGCCAAGAACATTTCCTGTTCAAATTCGGGCTTATACATACAACAGTGAACCATAATATACGATTCATTCAGAGGACTCCAAGAGTCATTTCAATATAATAATCATATGTATATATATATCAATACTATCAATGGGTTGAATCCCCATAACCTCCACGCAAGGGGAAAAACAACTCCAGCAAGGTCGTAAAAGAATTCTGTAACACAGAGAATTTCCTTTTGCAATAACTATAAAATTTTATAACGAAACCCAACCAGAATCCTTTATCACCACTAGATAACAACCACGACAGAGCTTATAAAATAAGAAAGGTCAATTAACTGAACAATCAAACAATGTCCATCAGTATCTCTTTCGACAGTTTCCACAACAAGAATCGACGACTAAAAATCGACAACAATGGCCTATACCCATCACAGGAATAATTTATGGGCTCACGCCGAACAGGCCGAGCATTCATACATTTCATCTATTTCGCATATTTAAGCCAGAGTGCAAACATAGAGAAATAAGGCCATAGTTCGAATTTAATAAACACCCATCAAGGGATAAACGAAAAATCGAACCAGTAAGAAGATACAGTACCAAAAATCACACAAGACCACCATAGAAAATCATCTATTACCATAAACCATTTGAACAGATTTGTTCTAATGAAATCACTTGAAAGATAGCAATATTTTTAAAGGTTAGGGCCTAACATGCCTGGATTTTTGCTCAAATTTCTGAAGCAGACCACTGAAAGAGCTCGGACTTCCTTTTCCTTTTCCAAGTTAGAGCGACCAACAAAATTTTGCTATCCCCATGACATATATATTTTTCTTGCCAGAGAAAAGAGCTAGCTAAGCTCATACTCGCCATGCAACACAAAGAAGACTGGTGCGAAGAACCAGTGAACAGGCAGAAGAAAAACCGAAATTCATGATAATCCAAACAAAACAACAACTTTCCACATTGCATGCCTTCTCGCGAATTCTGAGCTCGACTTCCAAGCTCATTGAATGCATTAACTCCTAATTTCCCGCTCAAACTCCACTGCCACTGACCGCCAAAGTTGGCGATAGACAAATAAAATCTCAAGTCCATTTCCAGTTTTGGCGATCTGCCACGTCGGCTAAGGTTAGCCGTTTCTAAACCCTCCGCCAATACCTGTCCTTCATACCTATCCACTGTATTTAATGACATAGAAAATGGGTGGCATCCCTTCATAAGTCCCCTTACATTCTTGCTCAATAGATAGGTTAGTAACTTAGGTTAGAATTTAGGATAATAATTATTCTAACTTCAAAGAACATAGATACTAACTTAGGACATTAGCACTTAGCCTAGGTCTAGGTTAGATTAACACTAATCTAACCCCTAGGTTAGGTTTAGTTTTAGGTTACTAATCATTAATAATTCTAGTTAGGTCTACATTCCGTACGCTCAGAAAAAGACCTACATCATACATTCTTGAACAGGGTTAGCTCCTGTTCTGCCTTAGGCTACAGAATTATATGAAACCGAATTATTACCTGGTCCATGATTGAGACCTTCCAGATATACTTCGATATCGGGAACCAATTCATTTCACATCATCAACCTGAGTCATACTCCAGACTAGCTTATTCAATGCTTCTAGACCTTGCAACCTGTTCAAGGTCTGTAATTTTAATTCATCACGAACAAACTTAAAGCAATACTTGGACCAATTCCACTGATCCAAGGTTAGGTATTATAGATGGATAACTCTATAATTCGTTCTGAGATCAGATTTAACTCAAATACAAAATGAAAGAAATAAAAGAGTCCAATCATATTCCGACTCAGTCAAGATCTGCAATCTGCAAGAAAATACAGTACATATCAAGCATGATTTCTTAATCGAGGAACCCATCCTTTTACCAGAAATCACATATCAACACTTGTATGCTCAGGAGGAAGTAACAACAGTTCAGGGTGTTACATGCTTCCCTCCTAAAAAGATTCATCGTCCCAATGATTACATATTCAATTAACCTTCAGGTCAATCAATTTATCAGTACACAATAATGTGACTATTTCATATTTGAATAGTTCCAGAAATCAATGTCACAACATTTTTATTCAACTGAATAAGTTTGCCTTCATCTGGCTTCATAAATACTTAAAAAAATAAGTTCATAAAAGAATATGTTTTTGTCAACAGATTTCATTCTGTTGAAAAAGAGAAGGAAAAGCCATTTTCATCTCTTCCAGGTTTTCCCAAGTTGCACTTTCTTCGTTAAAAACTGGTCCCACTGGACCTTACATTGCTGTAATCACGATTTCTTAAATGCAATTGGCGAGTTTCCAGCACTCGTGTGGGTTTAACCACGATTATTCCTGGGTCTTGGACCTGCAAGGAATTCCAATTTAAAACATGTGACAGATCTGAAACGTATTTCTTAAGCAAAGAAATATGGAAAACATCATGCATGTGAGATAAAGCAGGTGGCAATGCTAAACGATAAGCTACAGGATTGATTATTTCGACAATTTCGAAAAGGTCCCACGAATCGAGGTGACAACTTGGCAGCCTTGCCAAAAGTTATAGAACTCTTTCTGGGTTTAACACGAAGGAAAAACCTTATCACCAAGCTCAAACCTTCTATCAACCCGCTTAAGGTCAGCATAGCTCTTCTGTCTATCCGCTGCTTCCTTTAATCGTTCACGAATCAGCTTAACTTGCTGTTCCATTTCAGTGAGAATCTCTGGTCCAATTACCACTCTATCCTCAACACTGTCCCAACTAACAGGGGTTCTGCACTTTCTTCCATAAAGTGCTTCAAATGGTGCCATTTTAAGAGATGAGTGATAAGTATTGTTGTATGCGAACTCAACTAATGGAAGATACTCTTCCCATTTATACTGTTGATCCATGCAATACATTCGCAACATGTCCTCCAACACTTGATTTACCCTCTCAGTTTGTCCATCCCGTTTCCAGGATGATATGCAGAACTGAAGTTTAGTTTTCGTTCCAAGAGCTGCTTTAAGCGTTTGCCAAAACCTTGACGTCATTCTAGGATCCCTGTCAGATATAATCAATTCTGGTACACCATGTAATCTGAAAATTTCGTGTACGAATCTTTTGGCCAGCACTGGTGAATCATCCTTTAGATTTCCAGCGATGAAATGAGCTACCTTGGTCAGTTTATCTACAACTACCAGGATAACATCATGTTTATTCCTGGACATAGGTAGTCCTTGTACAAAAATCCATGGTTATTACTTGCCATTTGTACTGCGGTATGCTATGAGGATATAACAGTCCAGCAGGGTGCATATGTTCTGCCTTCACCCGCTGACATTCCAGACAATGAGTCACAAAATTAATCACATCCTTTTTCATACCTTTCCAAAAGTATTGTGTTTCAAATCAGCAAGCATTTTTGTGATACCTGGGTGTCCAGAGAAAGGTGAATTATGAAATTCAACTAACAACAATTTTTTCTCAAATCGTTCAGCATAGGTACATATACCCTGTTTTCATAACGCAAGATTCCTTCATTATCAAAATGAAAACCTTTATACCTTATCTCCTTAGGTTCTGCAGCAAGCGCTGCTTTTACTTGCTGAAAGTATGCATCTGATTCTGAGGCACTTTTTTACCTCGTCTTTAAACTGAGTTCTTAATGTTATAAGAGCAGAAATGTGCCTCCTACGACTTAGAGCATCAGCTACTCTATTCTCCTTCCCTTTGATATAGCTAATATCAAGTCATATTGTGATAAAAATTCTAACCACCTTCTCTGTCTGGCATTCAGATTTGGGCTGAGTAAAAATATATTTCAGTCCTAAGTGATCAGTTTTCAACTCAAAAGGTTTCCCAGTAAATAGTGTCTCAGACTTGAAGTGCATGAACAATGGCAGCAAGTTCCAAATCATGAGGGGCATAATTCAGCTCATGTAACTTAAGTTTTTTTCTACTTTCATATGCTATGACCTGATCATTTTGTAACAAAACACCTCCAAGGCCTTCCCCAGAAGCATCCGTTACAACAGTAAAACTCCCATTAGGGTCTGGTACCGCTAATATAGTGCAGAAGTCAACTGGTCTTTCAAACTTTTGAAAGCCACTTCGCACTTATCATTCCATATGAATTTCTTCTCCTTCTTCTGCAATGAAGTTATTGGTGCATCTACTTTAGAAAAATCCTTACAAATTTTCTATAGTAACCAGCAAGACCCATGAAGCTTCTTACTTACTTCATGCACATTCTTTGGTGCAGGCCACTCAGTTATGCCACTATTTTTGAAGGATCTACAGCAATTCCTTCTTTACTTATAGACATGACCCAAATAGTGAACTTCTGAATCAAAGAAAGAACATTTGGATAACTTACCATACAACTTCCTCTTTCTCAAAATTCCCAAAACTATCTTCAAATGCTCATTGTGCTCCTCAACGCTTTTAGAATAAATGAGAATATCGTCCAAGAATACAAGTACAAACTTGTCCAGGTATTCTTGAAAAATATTGTTCATTAAATTCATAAAGGCTGCGGGTGCATTAGTTAATCCAAAGGGTAGAACTGTGAATTCATAATGTCCGTACCTTGTTCGGAAAGCTGTTTTATGAAGTCTTCCTCTCTAATCCTTAACTGATGATAACCAGATCGAAGGTCTATCTTAGAATAAACCGCTGCTCCACGCATCTGATCAAACAGATCATCGATCCTAGGAAGTGGATATCGGTTCTTGACTGGTTGCTTTGTTCAACATCCGATAATACAATACCACGCCTTAGTGTTCCATCCTTCTTTTTCACAAATATTTTTCCCCCCTGCTCCCCCCTAGGTGAAACACTTGGTCTGATCAAACCTTTAGACAAAAGCTCTTGTCAACTGTGCCTTAATCTCTACTAACTTTGTAGTAGTCATCCGATAAGGCGCTTTGGACAATTAAGGTTCTGTTCCTGGTGCTTGATTTCAATGGTGAAGTCAAATTCTCTCTTGGGATGGTAACCCTGTAATTCCCTCAGCGAAAAACATCCCTGAAACCGTTGTAAAGAGGGAAATCGTTTCATGAAATCATCATCTTTTCATCTTCTTCGAAGATTCAGATATCTTTACCTGCATAAAGGGTACATCCTTTATTTTTAGCCTTTTTAAGAGCTGCAATACCCTGACAGTTTTCTAACTGAAATTTCCATTTTTCAAAACCTTGAATCTCTGCTGATTTCCAGCTTGATCATCTAAACATTTTATGTCTTTTCATAGCAGTCTACTTTGCTTTATGGTCAGGGCTAACCAATTGACACAACCGATTGACAATGTCATACCTGATCCCCAAGGGTTGCAACATAAGAGATCAACTTCCGTGGAAAAGTTAGGTAAGTCAAGGAATGCCCAAAAAGACCACATACTCAATGTATGAACAGATTATTACCATATTGTACAGTCCAAGATTTAGATTCTATCCATTTTTCCAAGACGCCTTCTTTTAAGTTTTAGAAGCAAGTTTATTAGATATAAAACATTCAGTAGTAGCTCCTGTATCAAAAAGAATCAGTGACAGGTATGCCGACAATAAAGGGGCTTACCCGGAACTTCTATAGGTGTCACTTGCTTTCAGCTTGCTTTCCGCTACTTTAGTGCAGCAATGTATCTTATGCTGCTGATTCCGATCATCCTTATTCAAAGGGCACTGCATTTGCGCATAGTGATCTTTACCACAATACATTGTAGAACCTTCCGTACAGGGGTCCCTTTTTATAGGCTCAAAGTGCCTCCATTTTGTTAATTGTCACGTTTGTCCTCCCTTTAGGGCTTCTGCCCATTATTATCCCGTCCCCCTAGCAAAATTTCCCCTTGCATTTCCAGCAGGCTTCTTTCAATGTGGCTTTTGCTTACGTTTGCTTACATCACTCCTGGAAACTTACTCCCCCCCCGCTTTCCAAACTTTTTCCATGGTCCCCTTTTCTGGGTGCTAAGAGAGGTTGAGAAGGGTTTTGCAGTCTTCTTTCCGCACTTCCGCCTTATTGAGCAGTCAAATAGCCTTTAATTTCTGTTCTTGCCTTATTGCCCTTTTCCCAACTCCTTCCATAGTGGTTGGACTGTGAACATCCGACTCTTACCCCCTTATATCACATGGATTCAATCCCATGATGAATTTCCTGTATTCTGAACTTCGCGTCAGTTTGATACTGCGGTACATACTTGAGGAGTTTTGTAAAACCGCTCCCAGTATTTCAGTTACCGTTCGCTTCCCTTGAGCTAAGTTCTGAAATTCTGTCATTTTCTGATCATAGAAAAGTTGTGGCAGCCAACGTTGCCTAAAATAGCCTTTAAATCTTGATCCCAAGTAATATTGGTCTCATCATGTTTAGTTCAGCTTTACTGCTATCCCACCCCCACGAAGCTTTTGCTTCGTGGGAAAAGCTGAGAGCTCCCCAAATAGCTTTGGTTTCCTCTGTAGAAGTTCCTTATTCCAAGTACTTCTCCATTTCGCTGAGCCAGTTCTGCACTCATGCTCCATCTCCTAATTTGGTGGCCATCATACTTAGGTGGACTTATCCTTTTTAGGCTTATCGTCATTAGTGAGTTCTGCTGCCAATCTGGCCTTTTGTTTTCTGGTTGGACAGGTGCATTCCCAGCATTAACATCAAACACCCATGTCCGGGGTTGTCCTCAGGAGGTGCTGATGTTTATTACCAGCATCTTCTCGCCTCATTCCCATCCACCTCTTGTTCAAGTACAGCTAAGCGATCTCTTGTGTCAAACAGGGCCAAGGATCTCATCAAGTTTCTGGGTTGTTGCCTACTCCTCCTTCAGGCGTGGAGCATTATTCGCAACGTTCCCCAGTGTTCTATACATTTTCTGTTACAAGAAAATTACAGGTTTTTTAATCAGATTATGGACACAATAGGTTCCAAGAGCTTGCAACCTTCAGCTCTGATACCAAAGATGTAACCATCCCCAATTATATTATACCTTCCCTCTAATTTTTTTTTTTTTGTTTTTTTTTTGATAATTGGCATCCTGGTTCTAAATACATAATTTAGAACTCACAAATCAAATAACCATTCAATATAACAGACAAACCATATGCCATATGCAGTCTGTAATGACTAGGAGTACCTCCCGATTCTATTCATTCCATGACGTCGTAATCTACCGATCTATTCATGAGTAATAAGAGGATTGGTGTTTTTATTTACTGCTTCACTCTCCCTGCGGTTCTCTTCCCCATTCTGGGATTCAAATGCTTCTGTCCAAGGAACCTAACTGAATAATTTTTACTATTTATTCATTCGGCATCTCAATCCCTAGACTAGGTGAATTAGGACAACGCAATTCAGCAGTTTGCGATACTTTGGCCAAAGATTGAAACATACTGTTTGTCTCTATATTTGCTTAACGCCATACCCGTCAAATCTGAATACGTCCTTCACCCCAAATGAGCTACTTATGTTATATAGAATGTCTATGTATACCTGACTTAGCTGTCAGTCCCTCCTTCTTCAACTTAATCACTCGAACGACAGATTAGCAAGGTGATAATGTTTTATGGATGCCCCACTAGGATTAGGGATACGACTGACATACTGGTTCAACCTTGCCAGTTAGGACCAGTTGTCGTCACGATATACCCTGAACTCCTAGTTGCCTTAATAACATGAGCCACGTTCCTAATCTGGTCCCATGAGTACTTCGTCAAGCGAGTCAAAGTGAAATCTTAGCGCTCAACTAATTGCAATAGATTCATTTTTTTTTTTTTTTTTTTTTTTTTTGTAACCGAGAATAGTCCTAGATCTTCTCTAGGCCAGTGCCTATAGTCTGACCTTGTCTGTAACCTCAAAGGATGTAAATCCACCTTGAAGGTACATACCCTACTAGGGTCTGTCGTCATAGTCACCTTTAAATCCATTAGTTGATGAACTAATGAGCTTACTGCCGACTTAGTTGGCGGGCTACAATTTACCTACAGACTTTTACCCATAGTTCGCCGATCCTTCTAATTCTTCGCCTTAAGACGACCTTTATTCTCAATAACCCCATTACATGGTAGACTAGTTTAAGGTCTCCGCTCTCATCAAGGAGTGTTTAGAATACCTGATTCTAAGCAATGGATCCTCATTTTGGATACCTTTCTCAATCAAACATAACTCCTTACAGTATGAGAGTAAGCATCTAACCCCATTAGTGTTTACATCAGTTCTCCCCAGACTGAATTTAATATCAACTTTATTATACTAACAGATATAATTGTTATAAATCCACTTTAAACTCTTTGTCCTACAGACTCCAGACTAGGGATTATGTAATTTAATCTCAGCTTGATTTAGCATTCTGCTTAGGTTTCTTTTTAACCCTTTTATCATTTAAATTCATATTGCTTGTTCTAGAACATGTTTTATTCTCAAATTTAGTTTTCTTTATTTCAATGTAATCACAAAGCATCCCACTTACCAAGATAACATCATTTGTTGAATCCGCATCTTTCTTGTCCTTCATAATAGGATAAGCTCCAGGATTACACATAATTTTGCAGTCTGTGGCTAATAAACCGAACTGTCACTAGGTTTCATTTTTTTAAGAGCTCAACACAAAGCAGTTGATCAAATACAATTATAGCCTTCCCATTCTTGTCAAACTACAACAATTACATTTTGTATCAACAACATACTTTGATACAATGCTTAAGAAAAAGTCTCAACATCTTTTTCTTTGTCCACATATCTACATTTAGACATCAAGCTGTAAATTCATTATAATCACAATGAAAACAATGCGTAATCATCCTGTCAATCTGCGATTGCTTTCTACAACTTAACTTACGGCAACCATCTTCTAAAAATAGTCAACATGAGTCAGTTCGATGACTGCGTTCATGATAAGCACTAATAACATTTTAAACAATTGCTTCCAGACCAAGTTGTTGTCATCTAAACAACCCTAGTTTAAATGATTTCTCATTATCCAACAAGTAACATTTAAGAATATTCCTATTAAAATACAAAATTTACAATACATTGATCATCTATCTCTTTTTTACCAGTAGTCCATCTAAACACTTGTCAACAGATTTCATCAAATATTACGAATCGAAAGAAAGTAACTTTAAAAACAATCTGCAATCCACCAAGTTCAAGCAACATTGGACAGATCATTCCATTTCTCCCGGTAAGGCATATCCATAACAACTCTGATTCACATATGATCAAGATAAAATAGTTAATCCAACTCTGTTCTTAGAATGTGTATACTTTCACTCTTGTATCTATAATAATTTGGGAGAGAAAGGAACCCAAATCTTCACACTTCCCTTCTTCAAAGTTGCACTACTGTACCGTCTCCACATATGGAAAGCATTCCATTCCATAAGTATGGGTGAACAAGTCCGATCTCAAGCCACCAGAAGAATCCGCTGTATTTAAGATCATTAATTCAAATCAAAACGCAAGCAATTCAGACCAAGTCGAACCGAGTTCCCTCTAACCGCCCGAACAGTTACAAACTCCAGTTAGCATTAACAATATAGTACATATGTTGACCCATAAGCCAGACAAACATCAAACAAGTCATTTCCATACATTTCTCGATTTTGACTCGAAGTAACTCAAGAAATCGCCAATCTAAGAGTACGCCTTTGAGCCGATGCCTTAAATTAGGAACATTCGCCCCTAAACTTCATGCATACTAACACGAGAATTAGCATGCTATTGCATACTCCATACGACTCTTCAAAATAATTGACATCTACAACCTTGTACTCCAAAAGGCTATGTTCCCAAGGGTCCTGACATCTAACGCTTACCCTGTCCAAGCGCTCATTCCTCCCCGATCTCACGCAGTAACTGTGTATAGTCAACTTTTGCAAACAATGACCTTGTACTGTCCCGATTTAGGCAAGGACATATTACGGTGACCAACTCAGGTCACAACACATTGCATTCCACCCATGGGTCCTAAACAATGATAACATGACTGAATTATCCATAGGCCAAGCTACCTCGATGAAACTTACACAGACTGAAGACATTGTACAATAAATACCTAAAGATGAACTTTACCCTGCCAACTCCTTGCAGGCTAACCGTAACAGAAATCCATCAAGTTTGGAATCTTGCGACTCATTCCTGTTCATCTCGGCTTATACAAGAAGCAACAACAAGACTTTCGGTCCCCTTCAAACAATAAGAATCAAACCGCAACTGAGATTGTAACCGATCTACCCAACTTCGTTATTTAGCAAGACCCAATCCGAGTCTATCACATGGAATTCAAGATCATAAAGACAGAATAATTAATGATTCTATAGACAAACCCACTTACTGATACATGTTAGAATTAGGGCTTCTAATAAGTCCATTCTAGTTTGCGCAATGAGAACCAACAACTATAAGATTTCTCAAATGCATTTTTTGAATCTAATCTTGAGTTACACAAGGTAATTGTATTCCGTTTAAGGTACATGTAAACCTTCGAAAATTCTACCTAAGTTTAACAGTGGTCGAAAAGGAGTCACTTCATCTTCAGACTTTCAACAACTTCAGTTTTAAGATACATGGGTCCTCCAATTAATAAAATGGATACCTAGAAGAGTGGTACTAAATATTAACAGTGCATTAACAGATGGTCTATGAGGCTGTTCCCAATTCTATACGATTTTCTAGCATATTCATATGATGCAATAAATTCAGACTGTACTCGGAAGTGGAATCATCGTTACGATTCATTCAAGGAATAACCACTTCCAAAGAGTTTACGCAATAAACAATCATAGCTCTCAACGTATATTCATTATCGCGTACCACAATTTGGAACAAACAACTCCACTGGGTCTGACCATAATGCTGTACCAAAGGGAAAATCAACTACCTACGTACCTAAATCTTAAACGAAAACCACTGTTAACCAAACATTCAATAAACCAACCACGTCAACCAGTCAAGGTCCCACGTAAGAGCTAGCCCTTGGTACATGAAACATAGTGTCAAACATCATGCCTCCAGACTTTTCTTTCTTAGGTCATCGTAATTTCAACAATGGTCGTTGACCCCTTCCGAATTAACTGACATGATTTGTCATGCCTGAACGCCCCCTTCTACATTTTATTCGTTGTTTCTCATATTTCACAGAAGCAAAGACTTTAAGGAACATGTTTCAAGTCATACACAACTTTTTAAAGAATGCAAGCTCTTCATGCCAGACCAAGCTCCAGTGTTCAAATTTTACTTAAACAGACAACAAGGAAAAAATGCCAACCATTTTCTCAACCATGAATAGAGTTTGTTTCTAGTGAAATCAATGTACATCACATCAGACTCGTTAAGACCAATGGCCCCTAACATGCCTAGGACTTGGTATACAAATTCCGAATGCCGAACTGGAGTGTGTCCTTTTCCTGTTCCAAGTGAGGGATGAACTAACCGGCAACACACACTTCTTAGGGCCATTGTCATGCTTGGATTTCTACTTGAACCAATATCCGAAGAGCTAGATCACTGGAATATCATTACATTTTTCCAAAAGGTCCAACGAGGTATAGGTTTAGGAAGCTGAGGGGTCCAGGCAAGAATATTACTCAAACTCGCGGTGCTAAACAAACTAGATAACCGACACATCTCCACCAATTGGCTGAAGACTGGTGAGAAAGACCGAGGTGACTACTGTAGCACTGATTTTGGAGTAAGCTACCTTACAAATCCGATCAGCCAGAACAAAACCTCAAACTACTGTTTGCACAAACCGCTCAAATTGGTTTTTTCAAATAGCATTTCGATATCAAGCTCCTTGAATTCTTTTTGGCCCTACCAGGTGGGTACCCCAGTTTACCCTTCTACGGCTAAAACCATCCACCTGACCTTCCTTCATTAAACTATCCCTATTACCTAACGCATGCAAATCGTTTTTGAATATCGACAGTCTAACCCTCTCACCCTTCAATTTCTTGTCTTATAGGATTATGTGCTTAGAAGCAAAAGTTATATTAGTTAACTTTTAGGTCCCTAATATGAACTTATTCACTCCACATTACACTATTTATTATACCCCCAATTCATTTGTTTGAGCAATTATGACATTAGCACAATGCCAAAAGTTAGTAGAATTCATAGTTTACCCCTTGAATCTAACCCTAACATGTTAGGTTTCAGTTTTATGTTGCAATTTTGTCAAGTAATTCTCAGTGTAAGTTATGTCATTACACCTTCTTAAGATCAAGGAAAGATGCTAATTCTAAACATACCTTCATCAATAGCTCACTAGTGACTATATGCCTCATAGCCTGTCAGTTATCGATGTAACAAAATTTTACCCCTAGGCCCTAATTACCTTTCCAGATGTACTTTCATATTCCTACTAAATCACCTAAATGCAAAATCTAAGGGAGGCACTGTACACCACGCTTATTTGACTTCTACCTTGCAACCTCTTAAACTCTTGGTGAGGAACTACTCTTCTTTTAGAGCAATGCACTTGATCAATGTAACTATCCAAATTCTGACCTCTTACTAGGGTGTAACCATAATTCACTTCCGAGATCAGATTCAACTCAATGATCAACAAAATCGAGAGTAAATAAATTTCGAGATCTAGCCATCATTCCGAATCCTGTTTTGCTTCTAGAAGAAATCATAGTACATTCAGCATGATTTTTACCTGTGGCCAGGAACACATCCTGAGTTCAATAAACACACTATAACATTAATTCATAGAAATAGCTCACGTTGAAACGCAACTACCTATGCATCTTTTTCCAACGGGTTTCAGATGTATGTTTTATAGATGATTGGGTCTAATTCACTCATATCACTTTTTCTTACACCAATTTATCCCATAATCAGCACGGGTAATTGTAACCTTTCTGAGTCCCATTCAACTTGACCAAGGCAGCAGCAACATGATCCTTTTTACCGAGTGAACAAGGTTCTTTTCAAGAAATCACATATCAACTCTATACATGGTATGCTCCAGATGGGTATATTCAAAAACCTCCTATAGGAAAAAAAGAATGTCCCTTCAGTGGATGTGAATTTTTGTCCAAACGAACATTCCTACGCCCTGGTGGCACTTTACACCTCTAATAACGAACATGGTAATTTAATTCTTACCCTGTGTCTAGGAAAATGTGAGGGTGGAGGTTCATGTGGATTCAAATAGTGAAAGAAGCTCAGGATGGGAATGGTGTTGGTGAAGAAGATCCACCTCACATCGATTAGGGCTCATCAAGATTCCAACACAAGTAACAACTGGTGGCACACATCCATAGATAAGGATGTCTATAAATGGCGTTTAGTTTTCCACATCACTGCCCAACGAAGGTAGGCAACAAATTTAGTTGTCATCAAACCTTTTGGTTCCGGTTGAGGGGATCAGTAAAGTCTGAGACATAAGACGAAATGTGATGAGAAAAGTCTCAAGGAGGTTGGTTTTAAAATTTTGGCATAGGACACTGCTAGTGGATCACAATAGGGAGTGAACATGGGTTTGGTGTAGGTGTGGTTGATGTGAACCCAAATGGCCTATTGGAAAGAGGCATTTTGAGGAATCAAGGGTCAAACCCATTATGGGTTTGGATCGCTGCTGAATGGGTGTTGTGGGTGTTCGGTGTGCTTGTTTTGTTAGGTGGTTATAGGTATGTAGAGACAATCTTCACCCACATAGGAGGGTGTGTTTTTTTTGGAACTACTGATGTGGGGTAGTGTAGTTTTGTTTTGGATTGCACCTCTTGAAGGTTGTAAAGGTTGATGTTGGTGTATGAGGTCTAGAAGGAAACCAACGTAACTTTCAGATCGGGGAAGAGGATGAGTTACCCATGGGGATAATGAAGGTGCTGTGAAGGTTGATGATGTAGGTAGTGCTTGGGGTGTGAATTAGAATTCCATACAGCTGACACTAAGTGTATGGGTAAGTGACAATTCACTGAGGGTAGTGGAGGTATGGTGGTAACTCTGCTCTAGGTGTTTGGTGTAAGTCATGTTGAGCATCTAGGTCGGTTAAAAGAGGTTTGTTGAGACAGGAAATGGGGTTGTTTTTTTGGATAGTGTTGGGGTGGAGGTTTCTTCCATATTGGGAAGCTGAGAACGCCTAAGATGGATGGGGATAGGATGTAGGTGTGGTTGGCCAACCCCATGGTATTAGGTTCTATGGTTGGTGTTCTAAAATTTGGGTGTCAAAGTAGTAATGGGGTTTTGTCTTTGGAGGATGTAGAGCTAAATCCCAGTTTGATAGGTGGATGAGTAAGGGATAGTGGTCGGGGTGAACCCATAAAGTGGTAATAAGTTTAGTCGAGGATGATGTCATAGGTGTGGGTTTTGGTTTCTCATATATTGGGCAGCGTATGGGTGAAGGATGGTGCGTTGAGCTATCAACAGGTGCCTGGAAGCATTGTGATAGAGGTGTTAAGTTGGTTCTTTGATTCGTTGAAATGTTTTTGGGTAGATAGTGGAAGGGCATTCAGCCAGTGACCTCTGCATCTGCATTGAGACTGGAAGCAGAAGATGTCCCCATAGTAGGGCTCTATCCACATAATCTAAGTGATTCGCCAAACATAAGAACAAAAATTCTTTAGGTGGAGTTGATGAGGACCTAATGGGAATTCTTGTAATATGTGTCTTGGAGACAAGAAATTGGCTAGCTTCAGCTTCTTTGGGTAAGAGAGCTAAAAGTAGGTCTGCCAAATTTTGGGTAGCGGATGGAGAATGCTCACCAAGAGGCAATGGTATCTCAACTAGGTCTATGATAGGTGGAGGAGATGATGGGATTTCCTTTATAGGTGGAGGAGATGATGGGTGCTCCTCTGTGGGTGGAGGAGGTAATGGGTGCTCCTTTATGGGTAGAGGAGGCAATGTGGGTAAAGGTTCTCTAAGTGGTGAAGCCAGGGGTGAGATGGTCTTGATGTTAGCGAAAGACTCCTCCGTAGGTGATGAAGGAGATGAACAGATGTTCCTCTATGGGGGATGAAGGGATATAAGGGGGGGAGGTTGGTTATGATGTGGAAGGAGGATTTTGGGCTAGGATTTCCTCTATAGAAGGAATGTGAGGTAATTGGGAGGTGACAGGTATGTCATTAAAGATAGTGCGGACCTCGCGGGTATGGGTATCATGAGTTGAGGTCTCACCGGTCTGATCAGATGAAGGGGCATGGTTGGGAAATGGTTTCTTAAAGATGTGTAGGTTTTGGTTGGTAGGTGTATTAGGATTATCCATGGTTAACTCACCTTTCTCGAGCATTTCTTGGACAATATTTTTGAAAGTGATGTAGTTTCCATCACTGTGACCCTTTACTCAATGATAGTTACAGCTATACATATATATATATATATATATATATATATATACCATGCGGGCATGGGACGAGCAGGGTCAAAACTAGTGTGTGGTTTTATGGGTGGAAGAGTGATGGATCTGACTTTGATAAGTTTTTCTAAGATAGAAGAGTAAGGTTCCCCAATTGGGGTGTATTTTTGCTACTCTCGTCTGAATTGAAAAGTTTAGATGGGTGAGAGATTAGATGAGGGGGTAGCCTGATTTGACAGATGAGCTAGGCCAACCTTGAGTACCACTGCGTTAGTAATGCCCTTAGCCTTTGAATAATCAGTTTGTGGTTTGGAATAAGAAGAGGTATCATTCGAATTGAATGTCGAATTCTTATGGCGTAATTGGATTTTATCCTCTTTAATGGCCCAAAACTCTAACTTTTGTGCTATAGTGAATTCTTCATCGAATGTTTGGAAGGTTTGGACTTGCAAGGTCGGTGAGATATGTCTAGCACAATCCTGTGTGAAGAGCTTGATGAGTTCTATTTGTGGTAGTTGGAAGGTGAGTTGGTTGATCAAGCTACTCCAGTGAGTGACAAAATCTATGATAGATTTGTCCTCATACTAACGTGTGGAGTATAGGTCGGTCATGGTAACCTTCTTGATGATATTGATAGAGAAATGATCCAAGAGGGCTTAGGCTACCTGATTGAATGAGAATATGGAGTGTCTAGGTAACCCACTATACAAATCTAATGTAGGTCTAGTAAGATACATGGGAAAGGTTCTCAAGAGTAAGACATCATCATGAGTGATCATATAACACCCATGTTTTGAATGACTGTAAATGTTGCTCCGGGTCTTCTTTGGTATTAAAATGTTTGAATTTAGGCATTTCCAATGCATGGGGGGTATGGGTAGATAGGAATGGATGGGTGGATGGGCTCGTTGCAAATCTCATCATTGGTGAAAGTTTTGCGGGAGCTGGAAACCAATGCCTCTAATGTCTACATCTTGTCCAACATCAATTTTATTAGGTCATTGGTAGGTTACAATGATTGGGTTCCTCCTATAGTGTGATAGGGTTGGTTTTGGTCATATAATGGGGGGTGGTACTCCTATATATGGTGCTGCCATGTAGGTTGATTGAGAAGAAGGTAGTGAAACAAGGGGTACATACCCTGAGTGAATAATGGAGGAAATGGGAGGTGACTAATAGTATGTATATGGAGGTGGAAGGGTCGTGGTAACCCTAGTGGCAATGAGGGCTAATGATTATAGAATAGAAAGTACCCACATTTTGAAAAGGGGTAGGGGTTACCAACACCGGGGGTGGTAATGTAGCTACGGGTATAAGAGAGATAATAGGTACATATGAGGTTGTATTCTGGGTGGTTGGTAAAGGTATAGTGGATGTGGTGGGTACAACGGATGTAGCAGACACAAAAATCATAATGGGTATAACGCCTAACTGTGAAACAACTGGGGGTAAGGTAGATGCAGGAAACGCGGAGCCAGACAGGGCTGATGTAGGAGTAAGAGCAAGTTTTGGGGGAATAGATACAGGCATGCCATATATCAACTGACCTGAGGCATCTCGAGTGGACCAGTGGGAAAGATAAAACTGCAAGGTGACAAGGTTTTGGTTAAGGAGTCATGTGTACTCCTCATCTCTAGTAGCAATAGTGATAGGTTGGACAGGTTCCATGACAGGTGATAAAATGGAAGGTGGTGAAGGGCTATGTGGGAGTGGTTGACAACTAGAGTGGAATACGAGGGAGTTTGCATATCGATGCGTTAATACCATGTGAACAGGTACTAGCGTGGTAAGACTACTTCTCTGTAAGTGACACAGAGAATAGCATGAACATAGTGAATCTAGTGATAAATAGACAGTAGATTAAGTAACAATTGGTGGCTAAAATGACAGCTGGAAAAAGACATAAGATAACTAATGCAAGTTAGGGTTAAAACGATGCTAGCTAAAAGGTAACCACGGGTCGTCAGTTACTGTAGAAAATGGACAGTGAGTGAACAACAAGGCAGAAGGTAAAATCTGATAGGTATGACAAATTTGATGATGTTTACAACATCAATGGGAATGATGACAGTGACATGGATTATGAAAAGTAGAAAAAAATGAATGAAAATGTCCTTTTGAGTAGGTTAAAAAAAGGACCTGGAACCGACATCGGTTGGGTATAACCGACGACGGTCTGAGGTAACTGACGATGGTTACTGTGAAATTGAAACAATGATGAAAGAAAAGTGGTTGTGAATTAAAATCTAATGTATAATCATACTCAGAATTCTGAGAATGATGATGATATGGTCCTAGGCACACTGAAGTGAAGCTGGAATACACCAGCTATGATGAGGAGCATGCAAGGATGAAAAAAAAAAATGAAGAATGTGATCTCTCACCTCAAAACGCAAGCCAAGCAGAAACAATAAGAAAATGTGATCCTAGGAGTGCATTTTCTATTATGTTTGTTTAGCTTATGCTATTTAGGGACTAACACATGAATTGTGAAAATAGAGTTTTTGGTGAGGATGGCTTCCTACAAGGAAGGAGATCTAAAAGGTGAGGTTTTAGGTATGTTATGGTGGGGGCGGGCTTCTCTTTGAAGTATGACTTGACAGAGCAGTGAGTGGGTGCCCACTGTGTCGTGATCGTGTGATCACTTACAACTTCTTCTAGGTAGGATGTTGTTTAAGAATGTATGTATTTTGAATTTTTGTGAGGTTTGGTAAGACTCAGAGAAAAAGAAAAGGAAAGAAGTGCATTTCTATAATTTGTTTGTCAACCATCAGCTGCACATGACTTCCAGTGTATAGGTTGCCCTCAATTAATGTGAGCCAATGCAATAAATCAGAATGGAATGCACTTATTTTTAAGCCCAAATTGACATGTAAAATTGGATGACACAATAAGATGAAGAGGAAGAGGGATTCTCTTTCACTACAATGCAGAAAGCATGAAGAAATGGTTCTTTTTAATTACACCAAAAGAAAAGTTTCCTTTAGAGCAAATAGAAAGAAGAGGTGGGTTACCAAGGAAGAAAATTAGTGTGTACACTTTTCATAAGGGAAACAAACACACAGCTTTTCCTAAGAATGAATGAAATGCAAGGAACCCCAGATGGGTCCCACTGGGTGTGCCAAAATGTTTCACCTTTTTCTTAGATCGTTTCTTTGGAGTATTGACGAAATAAATAGGGTAACGGGCGTAGGAGGAATACCTATTCAAATGTTGGTTGATGGGTTGTTGCACGCATATGACTTCCAAATCCACAACTGATCGTGAGAGATTCCTTTTGGCTAGGAGGAACTACCTGCAATGCAAAGCAAGACCACAAGAAGGAATTAAACAATATGGGCAGTGAACTGCCTAGCGTATGCTAGATCCGGGAAGTGTGATACTTCCTAGATGGCTGTCAGTCCACTGTTTTAAACAATTTAATGCTGTAAACAAAGTAAATCCTATTATAATTTGAAATGATTTAGGTATCTCACTTAAAACACAATAAGAAATAGATCTAATCTAACAGGCTAAGCTAGAATAGAATCCAAAGGTCAAATGATTGGTTTTGGGTTCTGTAGGTTTGACAGAGGTCTTGGGTAGATCACAGGTGGATGAGGGTGAGATTAAATTAAGTGGGTATGTATCTATTTTGGGCTATGTGGGAAAATACAGAGACCAATGTTGGTCAGGTGTGATCAGTGCCGGTTACTGTGAAATCTAGAAATGTCACAGAAAAATCTTTAGGTCTCCTTGTGATTACACAAAGGACTTTGGTTGGTCGAGATGAGGTATTGGGTGATTGGGGTAGACTTCGACGAGGATTTAATGGGTATATGGAGTTGGAAATGTTGGAGAAGGTCAATAGGTTGCTAGGTAAATAGTAGATGATAAAATGATGATGAAATGAAATAAACCAGAGAAGTATGACGTTATACTTACTTGGATTCTGGTCTTGGATGCATGTGTGTGAAGGATGGAGGTGTTGATGAGGGACTTGAAGGTTGCAACTGATCACCAGCTAAAGGAAAGATTCTGCATGGGCTGCATGTGCATTTCTCTTTGGATCAAATTGGTTAGATCAGATCCTGGGGTGAATCTTGGATGTCTATGCAGGAAAAGATGTTTGCTCTCCTTCATTGCATGCGTGGTCTCATTGGAATTCACTGTCTGAAGATGTGTTATCTCTCTAAGATGTGATAATGCTCACCAACATTTTTGCTTCTAACTTCTAACCTCGAGAATAAGGTTGTTTTTGGGTTAAAAGGGTAATCGATGGTGGTTTTGGCTTAACCGGCAACAGTTAGGGTAAACCGGCGTCGATCAAGGTGGGATTTCCTAGGTTTTCTAAACTAGGGAGACCCTATTTATTTCCTTCGATATCATGTCATTAACCCATGGATTATACTAGGAGCTTCTTGTGAGCATGTGGGAATGTGGTTAGAGGGGATGTAGGCATTGATTTTTAGGGTTTGGGTATGTCTTAGTTAGTTATGGCAACTTACTAAGAACAGGTATTAGGTTGAGTTGGCTTGGTGAGGTGTCTAAGTGAACTATATGTGTGGATATTATTTAAAATAAGATATTTAAATAATAAATATAGTGAGGATAATGCATTAATTAAATTAAATTAATTAAATTAGTATTATAGTAGGGTGAAAGGGATCATGGCTAGGTGAATGTGATGAAGGGTGCTTATTTGTCAAGGGACCAAAGGGGAGTGTGACCTAATTTTAGTGTCTACAAGAGGATTTTTAAAATATGGGGATGAAGGGAACTAGTATTTGAACTCTTTAAAATGGGTATAAATATATTTGGTAGTCATGTTTCCCTTCTCATCCCTACATAAATACGACAAAAACTTGATCCTACCTCCTAATCTTGCATATTTGTTGAGTATGAAGATCACACAAAAGGATTAAGGGTATATGATCCAATCAAACATGATATCATATAAAATAAGAAAGTTCATGTCCTTGAGAAACCATTTTTTGATCCTCCCTCTCTTCCCTCCTCTATTTTGCATGATTCTGACACCTTAGAAATTGATAATCCTCCTCTAGTCAATATGGAAATATATTTCCATGAGGATGAACATCCTTCTTCAGATATGATGGATGTGGATATTGAGGGGGAGTCATCAAAATCTATTAATCATTCTAGAATTCCTTAATGGTCTCAAACTATGGTTTCTAATTCTTAGTCTAATAATTTGGGAGAAAGATGACCCGCATGAAACATTCTTATCATGCCTTGTCAAATTTGTATGATTTTAAACCTCAATCCTTTGAAGAAACCATCCTAGATGAAAGGTGGATTGAAACTATGGAAGTTGAATACAATGATCTAATTAACAATAAAAATTGGGAATTAGTTCCTCTTCCTCCTAAAAGAAGCATTGTAGGATCTAGATGATTGTATAAATTCATGTACAAATCTATTGAAAGATTGATAAGTTCAAGGAAATATTAGTAGCTAGAGGGTTTACACAAAAACCTGGTTTATATTATGTTGAAACATTTTCTCCAATTTCAAAAATGAGCATTGTAAGGATTCTTCTTTCCTTAATTCAACAAGGATGGGAGATAAGCCAAATGGATGTTAAAAATGCTTTCTTAAATGGTGATTGAAAAGAATAAATTTACATGCATCAACCTCAAGGGTTTGAAGAACCTTGTAAGGAATTATTTGTGTGTAAGCTTAATAAATATTTGTATGGTCTTAAATAATCTCCTTGAGCTTGGTATGCTAAGATAAATAGCTTATTTCAAGTTATTGGTTTCAAAAATTTTTTTTTTGATAATGATCTATTTGTAAAATCTAAAAAAAGTCATATTATCAGTATTGTCTTATATTCTGATGACCTCTTGATTACTAGTGTGATAAGAATCTAATTATTAAAATCAAAGAGAAATTATGACAACATTTTGAAATGAATGATTTAGGTATGCTGAATCATTTTTAGGAATGGATGTTTTTCAAAATCACAAATCTATTATTGCATCTCAAGTGTGGTATGCTACTAGTATTCTTAAAATATTTAACATGATTGATTGTAATTTTGTCTCTATTCCTATGGAATTTTGTGTTAAATTATATCCAAAACCTAGTGATAAATTTAATCCAACTTCATATAGACAACTTGTTAGTAGTTTGATTTATTTAACTATCACTAGGCCTAATATATCCTATGCAGTTGGAATTTTCTCTAGATTCATGTAATATCCTTATGATGACCATTGGAAAATGGAAAAAAAGATTTTAAGGTATATCAAAGGTACAATCAATTATGGTTTTTATTATCCTTCTAGTAATGATGTAAAATTATTTGGTTATTGTGATTCTAACCATGTTGGTGATATTGTGGATAAAAAATCTACTTCTAGATATGTTTTTTAAGTTGGGTGCTTGTGCAATCACTTGGAGTAGCAAGAAGAAACCAATATTATCTATCTCTTCTACTAAATTAGAGTATAAAAGTATTATGGAAGTAACAAAGGAAGCTATGTGGCTCAAAAATATTGTTGGATGAACTTCATATGGGCATCAAAGGAAGTACTCTTCTTATATGTGATAACAAAAAGTTGTATTGCTCTTGCAAACAATATCAGTTCAGTATAAAAGGAATAAGTATATTTAAATACATATGCAATTTATTGGGATAAAGTTATAAATAGTGACATTGATCTCATACTTTTTTCTCCATTGAAGATCAATTAGTATATATTTTTACAAATCCATTGGGTGCTGCAAAGTTCTTCAAATTTCGTGTCATGTAAAGCCTTTCAAAATTTAACCAAAATGATCATTTGAATGAATTTTATCTTCACCTTTGAATTAGATGAGCATATGGTCTTTCAGAATTTGGTTCAAATGATCATGTGGATGACTTTTATCTCCACCTCTGAATTAGATGAGCATATGGATTTTAAATTTTCCCTTAAGGGGGAATGAGCATGTCAATGTCTTAATGTAAACTCACTATTTCACTCACATCATGTGAGTTTATTTGTAATACCAAATGAAACATTAGATATGGGAAATTATTGTTTTATAAAAGACTCCATAATATTATGTAAGACTGTCATACTTTATCAATTTATCTTTAGAATTTTGTTTGTTCCTGTGTATCGTGGATTTTTTTTTCAAAACCTATGGGAACACTATTTATGTCACGGCTTTTCTAAAAATCTGTGGAACACTATGTAATGTTTTTACCAAAATCTGCAAACACTAAACTTTGTACCATTGTTATTTTTATTAAAACCTACAAGTCATTAAAAGCTTTGTGTTGTGGATTTTTCCAAATCCACAAAACACTAAGCCTTGTACCACCGATTTTCCAAAATATGTGAGAACACTAAATTTTGGCACATCGGCATGTAGTTTTCAAATCCCATGGAAGACTAAATCTTTGCAAAGTATTGTGGCTTTATAAAATCCATGGATCAAATTGCTATTTTTTCATGCTAGTCTAAATAACTTTGATGGTTTATGGATTGTAATTCCTTTTGTATTAAAATGTGACTTGGCATGTGTTATGATGAATAATTGTTATATGTTTTCATGTTAGCCTAAATCAATTCGATGGTTTATGAATTGTACTTCCTTTTATATAAAAAGGTGACTTGACATGTTTCCCTACTTAATATTAAGTGTGAGTGTTAGGATTTATAATATTAAGAGGGAAACCATTTTTATTAAAAGCCACCAAAGACTAAAACTTATGGCTTATAACTTATGTTTAAAACATAATATGGAAGATCCCCATGCCGACCAATGTAAAGCAAATGATAATTCAAATTTTAATTATAAGACTGACCCATGTAACAATCCAATCACCATTTATAAAACAAGGTGACCTCATTTGATATTTTTAGAGAGAGAGAGAAATAGTGTGACACATGACTGTGTATTATTTATGTGAGCAATTATAAACAAGAAAATCATCATGATGCGAATGATGTGAGTTTGATCTCTGTACATAGTCAATATTAGTGATAGTTTTTAATTCCTTGTTAAGGTGTAACTGTAGGGGATCCATTGGAAATAGTGGGAGTGCTAGGTGGTAACCGACATCGGTCATACCAGATAAACATCGGTCTTATGTGTCATAGTTCCAGAGATGAAGCACTTCTACATCTTACCACTCTACATACTTAGTTTGTATACCTATATCACCTCTATACCCATTTTTTTTGTCTAACTGATTTTCCCTTGTGTTTTATGCAATCGTTTCATCTTTTTTTTATATCACACATTTTATTATACTTATATTCTATCTTGTACAATAATGTTGTAATTTTCTACCTATAACAACCTTACACATTATAATAAATAGAAATTAATTTTAATAGTAATCCCTTATGTATCTATTTAATATATAAATGAAAAGGAATATGGTTTTGTATTGGTGACAAGAATATTATACTATAATACCTTGTATAAAATGTCATTGTAAGTAGGTAATCGATTGAGTTATTCCAAGATGGATATCCTACCATGTGTTTTCTCAATTGATCCAATATGTCATAAACCATTGATGGAGAACTAGGTATAAAAATTATAGTATAGGGCAATGAATGAATAGGTTTATTTCCTCCACTGGTTAGTATTCCTCATCTTGTATTTAAAACATCAAATGCAAATATGAATATATGATTAGGAAAAATAGTGGGGGTGGGATTGTGGCTAGAAAAAAATTATAGCAAGGGGTAATTAATGAACATGGATGCATGCATGAAATTTGGTATTAAGTAGTAAAAGGGATGACATAAGATTGAACATTGATACAAGTAGGAGAATATTGTGGCAATATAAAATGTGTATAAATACATGTAGTAGCGAAGTGTTGGATCTTCCTTTCAAGTTGAGGAGAGATATTTGGTTAAAGGAATGGTAGCCCCACCCTTCTTGAGCGAAAAATACCTTAAACCTTATGAAATTTTCATCAAACATTTATGCAGGAAGTCTCCAAGACATAAAATAAAAAAGTAGAATAAATCCTATATTTAGGGTAAAGAGAAAGCATCAAGTAAGATATGGAAACCTTAGGGAAACTAGGGTAGGAAATATAAGTAAAAAAAGGCTAAGGATTTGATCAATTCGATTAATAAGAGGGTTCCCTAAATGATTTAACCTAAAAAATAACTAAGGTATAATGGAGATGATGCACGATGGATCCTTTTTCTTATTAAAATTCCAAGTTATTGTTAGACATGATGTATTATTAAAATTATTAATTAAACCTTAACATTCAAATATGAGCATACATATAGGTAAATTATAAGGTAGATAATTTAGAACATGTGCTAAAATAGAAACTATCACAATATATGGAAAGGGAACTATTGTGTGAATTTTTATGTTCAATATCCCTCTATCTGGTCATTTATTGGGTTCCATATAGATATATAGGGCCCTGAGGGGGGCAGTCCCCTGACCCCTCTCTATATAGGTGGAAGGGGAGGGCTAATGGGATCAACTTGGGGCCTAAATTCACTTGAAGGCTCCCCTTCTATTTATTAAATCATTCCCCTAGATGAACCTCCCATGTATCCACCAATATCTACCACCAATTCTAGGGCACTTTGATCACAGAGAAATGCAAATCCGATATGGAATGTTTGGAGAAACGACCCATTCAGAAGACATGGGAAGATGAGTGCTCCTAGCTATTTTATGGATATGGAAGTTGATATGGGTGTGATATAGGGTTAAACTAAATATACATCTTGCGTAGATGTTTTTGTATCTAATTCTAAAGCTATATTATATACATGGACAAAACTATTCTTTTAAAAAAATCATTTGATGGTTGTTTACTACTAGATGGTTTGGTCTAGATAGAAAATTATGCTATGAAAATTTTTAAACTCTACATTAACTCAAATATGCCTCATTGTGAATTTTATGTATTGATAATGTAAAAAGATCTATTTATTTGGTCAACCCAATCCCATAACCTAGGGTAAATCCCCTACAAAAAGTTTAGTGACTGGGTTAAAGTACAATCTATACATTGCCTCCATCATAAGTAATTCAAAGATTCCTCAAACCACATTTAATTCTCCACCTAGATATGTGATATAATACTACATAGATACAAGCATATTCAATAACATGATTACTTGATAAATCTTTATAATGGCTTGGCTTGCTTGTTTTTTTCTTATCTTTCTTATTCTTAACTTAGATTTAAGGTTTTATGATTTAGGAAGATAGACTCTTGAACCTAGTTTGGAGTGGTTCAAACGATGTGGGGTATTTTCCTAGTTTTTAAAATAGTTTAGGGAAATTTAGGAGATATTTGTGTGCTTTTTGAGAAGTGATGAGTAATTGAGTTCATAAAATTACTTATATATGGTTTTGTGGATATAATTTCACATTAAATCCAATACATAGTGAAAGTAATAACCCATAACAATATATAAATTGATAAAGTGATAGTTGTGTAGCCTTGGATGGGACTATCAATACAAGACCAAACCATTGAAAAATTTGGTAGAAGAGGAAGATACAATTTTGTAAAGTTTTGTGCACAACGACAAGGATAAGTCGAATTCTTATGACTGATGTAAGAATTTTAATAAGTGATGAGCTATGTAATGAGGAGATTAAAAAATTTAATAATACTGAGGATGGAATATGATATAATAATTGAGCTCAAAATAAGCACACAAGTAATTATGTAAGGTATTAATTCAATAATAACATTACCAAGTGATAAATTATAAAATTTATGTATCCACAATACATGCTATAAGAGAAATTAAGAAATAGGATCTATGATAATTATAGGTGGAGGAAGGTGAGGATAATTTATATTGTCAGATCAATCCCTTGAGACAAGACCAGATAGAGTGTATGTAGCATAAGAATTATGTTCCATCCATCTTATTTTTATTTTGTATTCTTAGAACTACCACCTTGGTGCTTAGGAGAAATGTATAGATCAAAGTGATAAAATTTTCCTTATTGTGGTTCCACATAACTATTGGTTTAATTCCTAACATAACCTATACTACTATTTTTGTGACCACAAGAGCTATGAGTTGGAGAGAGAAAACACCATTAGAGGGAACCACTACGTAATTCACTATATGAGTGAGATATGATGTACTAAATAAGTTCACGGTATGAAGGTGAAGAATGAAGTTGATTTTAGGCCAAAGGAGCTCTTCTAACAAAAAAGGTGTAATTTCCCAATTATCCAATTTTTGGAGGTGAGAAATCTCAATGAATAATTTCTCTACTTGCACCTGGATTTGGAGAGTGACAATAGAGACAAAAACAAACCTTGCTAGCAATAAAAATTAAAATTTAGGAGAAAAATGATTTAATTTAACATCATTTACATCTTTTCATAAATAGAAAAGAATTTAAAAATTAAAAATATCCCAAAATTTGTGTGTATTTTTAGTAATAATAGTAAAGTCCCTTAAAAGAACCAATTTATAAGTGAAATTTTCTAATTGAAAGGGCTCAAAGAGGGTGTGAATGCAATGCCAAGAAAATTGAGATTTTTAGAACTAGAATATATTTTTAATAGAATTATGGTGATGACTACTATAGGGTTTATTTTATCTATTTATTATTTTATTTGGTTATTTCCACCTCACACATGGTGAGTCATCTAACTTAGGTAATGCATTGGTCTTTTAGAGAGTTATATGATATATGACAGATTATGTCATAGAATTTTTCATAATTGTCATATGCTCATAGTGTCATACAAAAAGTTACATTCTATTTCTGAATTGTAACTCCTTTCTCCCTTGTGGAGGTATGATGAGTCTTGGCATGGGAGTTACACAACACTCCCAATATGTACTTTCTCCTTTTTTATCTATGAGTATGAGTAGACCATTTTCTTGCATGCTCAAGTTCCTTGGTGATTAATTGCTTTACTTGGACCTTAATTACTTGGAGAGTGCAATTTTGTGTTATCATTACAGTGAAACTCATTGATGTGCACACATTCGTTGAGAATCTGTGATCTCCTCTCTTCATGGTATTAGAGCTTATGCTTTGGTAATTATGTCACTCACATTGGTTTGTTGTTAATTACTCTCAGTTTCATGATTTCATTAGCTCTTAGTGCAAGTTTTTAATCTATATTGGAATATTTTGTAATTTGCTTAACATTAATTGGTTAATATTTGTATTTGATAGAGTTTGTGTGTGGTTTATGGTGTTTGTAGTGTATATATGTTGCATTTTAAGTTTAATGCAAAATTTAGCTATTTAGCTAAAGATAGCGAAGGTTTTTTGGATCAACTTATGTCTGTTGGTGGGTACTAGCTTGGTCTTGTTCTGCCTCTCTCCTTCCACCTATTTCTCCTCTAGATCAACTAAACCCCCTTCAAGCTACTTCTATTGTGTAAGCTCACTTTTCAAGCCCATATCCCTCTCCTCAAGTTCCTTGAGATCCCATTTCTTTCCTAGCCCTTTCCATATCAAATTGACACCCATACTTGAGCTCTTGACTATGCCGACCGAGCCACTCTCAAGATTGAACCTATTTCCCTTTGAGCTTTGCCAACCTTGCTTGACTCACCTCAAGATTGGTTGGTCATTCAGATCCCATTGAGCTTATATCCCTATCTCACTTTTGACTCCACCTCACATGTCTCTGTTGATCCCATACTTAACCAAGCTCTAGCTGATCTCAGACCCTTTAGAGCTCACCCCACTTGACTGGGTTCCTATGAATCCCTTCAAATGAATTTTCTTGGTCATCCTTGCATCTGGCATGACCTCCTCACCCTACTTGACCTTTCCTTGATATTCCTCCCTATGTCAGCCTTCCCTAGCCTAACTCCCCATCAGGCCTACCATCTTTCCATATTGAGCCCTAGCCACTCATCTCACCTCACGAATTGTTTATCATGTCTACTTGTCCTTTTACCATAATCCTATTAGTCTCACCTCTTCCACCTCATGGACCATCTATCACTGAGTGGAATCATTTCCCCTCCTTGAGCACTCCACCCTTGGCCATTATATTGGCTCGAGCTCGAGCCCTTCTCCCCCTCCTTTGTATTTTCCAATCCTTAGGTTTTTAGGCATAGATTTCCTTCCTTTTCCCTGATCTTTTTTTGATTTAAATTTAATTTTATAAAAATTAGTTTTTAATTTATCTAATTTTTCTAAACCATCCTTTTAATTATTAACTAATTAATAAATTTGTTTGGAAGTTAGTTTTATTTATTTTAGAACTAGTAGCTCTTATTATTGCTTATGGGTTAGTGAGCATGTCTGCCACAACCTTGTGGCAAGGGAGTTCCATTGTGACATGTGAGATTTTTTCTCACATAGAACTTAGTTTTTTCTTGTTTTTTGTTTTACGTCTTTTTGTGCTTGTTACATGTTGTTTCATTGCGTGTGATTGAAACTTATTATGGTCTCCACACTTGCACATTTTTTCTCCAATTATAAGGTGAGTGACCAACTATTTCATGTTACACAAACACATAATATTGTAATCAACACACTAATTATAAAGTTCCATAGATAGGGGGTAAAATATTGTTTTGGGGTGTGTGTGTGTGTGTTTCCTTTCTTTTCTGCATTTGTTATTTCTCTCTCCTCACATGATGGATGCTAGTAATGTTCCTTTTCTCACACCATTTAACTTTTTGAATGGAAATTCAAAATGATAATCACACTACGGTGTAAAGGGTTGTATCGCATCACTATGGGAGTGGAGAAAGAACCCACATGAACTTGATAAATCTAAGTGGTTCAACCGATGTGACGAAGCCTTAGGTCTTCTTTGTATGTTCATTTCTCCTGACCTTCTCTTTCACATTGAGTCTTCCACAACACCTGATGGAGCCTGGAAAACTCTAGATGGCATGTTTGGAAAAAAGATGATGATGAGAGCTCATGAGTTAGAGAATGAATTCCTAGGTCTGACTCCTAGTAACTTTGATAACCTACATGCCTTCTTCTCAAATTTTTCCACACGAGACTATTGTGAAAAGAATGTGGAGTTGACAAGAAGGATGCCCAAATTATTTTATCCATTCTCTCTAAGCTTGGCCCCGAATACTCTGTCTTCATTTCTACCTTTCACACCATGAAAGAAGCTTTAGGGACTACTTGGAAGATGCCCTCATTTGACAAATTTTCTCCCAACTCATTTGAGAACAAGACAAGTTGATTCAAATGGGAGAAATCAAGTCCAAGTCACATGCCCTAATAACAAGTAATGTAATGGTAAAGGAAAGGAAACAAATGAAAAAAATTAGAGAAAAAGGACCAACCTAAGAAAGAAGCTAAGTCCACCCAATCCAAACCCAACACAAACACTTCTTCCTCTACTTCTGAGCCTAAACCAAAGAAGGAAAAGTGTAAGTGTTCCTATTGCAAGAAGTCAGGACATGAAGAGCATCAATGCATGAGAAAAAAATTGACCACCTAACTCATTTACTTGAGAAAAATAATATAGGTGTTCCTGAGTCTATCAAGAAAAATGCTCTGAAACCTGAGTCTTCTAAGGCAAAGGAAACCAAATCTGAGAAGAAGAAAGGAAAATCCCTTGTAGCTAGAGTTGCTCCATCATCAACATGGGTCATAGATTTTAGTGCCTCACACCACATGGGTTCTTCACATGTTGAGTTTTTTGACATTGAACCATGTGGTATGTCCCAAATCACTTTGGGTGATGACACATCTGTGTCAGTTGCTGGTAGTGGATCAGTAGAAGTAGATGGTGGAACCTTTAACAATGTTCTAAGTGTTCCCAATATCTCTACCAATCTCCTATCAGTTTACCAAATCACCCATATTGGTCAAGGGATACGTGTGGAATTTAACCCTAACTCAGTGATCATTAGAGAGCTTCACAGTGAGACTACAGTGGCTAAGGGAAAGGTGGATCACCAGTCCCGGTTATACACATTTTCCCACTTTTCTCCTGACTCTCCTCCCACTTCCTTGCTTACTCACACTTGATGAGGTTAGTAAGCTATGACATGAAATGTTTTGGCCATTTAAACTATCATTACCTTGAACAATTGAGCCAACATGAGATGCTTTCCGAGATGGTCAATGAGTTTCCTCGAGTCAATTTTTTAAAGGGTCTTTGTGAGGGTTGTGCCCTTGGGAAGCACCCCAAAGAAAAATTTGGCAAGGGAAAATCCTAGAGAGCTTCTCATCCCTTGGATCTTGTTCATAGTGACATTTATGGCCCCTTTCCATCTCCTTCATTCACTAGGGATCTTTATATACTTACCTTCATTGATGAATTTTCACGTTATACATGGGTTTACTTTCTCAAACAGAAATATGAAGTTTTTGATCACTTTCAAGACTTCAAGGCTCTCATTGAGAAACAAGCTGAAAGGTCTATCAAGGTTCTTAGAACTGACAATGGAGGTGAGTATGTGAGAAATAGGTTTGATGATTTTGCACCTCCGAAGGGATTTCTTTACAACATATAATTGCTTACAACCCTTTGCAAAATGGAGTTGCAGAAAGAAAGAACAGAACTCTTAAGGAGATGACCACTTGCATGATTCATTCTAAATCCCTTCCTCCATAGTATTGGGATGAAGCCATGAATTGTGCTTGTTACATTTAGAACCACATTCCACACAAAGTAGTAAAAGGGATGACACCCTTTGAGGCTTGGTATGGATGTAAACCTGATGTTGAGAACTTTTGTGTCTTCATATCAACTGTCATGGCTCAAATACCCAAAAAGAAATGTAAGGCCTTGGAACCATAATCCAAACCTTGTATCTTTGTCAAGTATCCCAAAGGTGTGAAGGGTTATAGACTTTTGAACCCCACCACTCATCATCTCTATATCGAGAGAAGTGTGAAATTTGAAGAGTCATCTTCTACTTCCACTTCTCCACCCACAGAGGTCCTGCCCCTCTCTGACCATGATTCAGACTCTTCTGATGATCTTGTTGAGCCTCCCTCTTGATCCTCCCTCCTCCCTCCCACTTTAAAATCTATTGATTATGATAGTAGTGATGATGAGGACTATGTCCCCTCTCACTCAGTGATGATTCAAATATTCTGAGCCTGAATCTCCTCCTTGGTCCTCGTTAGGGCTAGGAAGACCTTGCAGAGTGTTGGAGATTGGATAGGGGATCCTTCAGATGAGAGATAAACTCATTCATAGTTTGTTATTCCCCATACCTTCTTCACCTCCACTTCCAACCCTTAGTATTTTTGGGAGGCTAATGGGATTCCTGAGTGGGATTTTGCTATGGAAGAGGAATATTCCTCTCTCATGAAGAATCATACTTGGGATCTCACCCCTCTTCCTAAGGGAATAAAAATGGTTCAATGTAGGTGGATATATCAAACCAAGTATGGTGTCAATGGGAACAATGAAAATTATAAAGCATGACTTGTAGCTAAGGGTTTCTCCCAGGTTCCTGGGGTTGATTATTCAGAAACCTTTTCTCCCATTGCCAAGATGACTTCTATTCGATTGACCCTAGCCATAGTTGTCGCTAACAAATGGGATGTCCATCAAATGGATGTTAAGAGTGCCTTCCTTCATGGTGACCTAGAGGAAGAAATCTATATGGAACAACCTTCAAGTTATGTCCAAGATTCCTCCCTTGTTTGTAGACTTGGGAAGTCTATCTACAGCCTCAAACAAGCCCCTCATGCTTGGTATGCCAAGATGGACTCCTTTCTTCTTGCTTAGGGTTCACTAGGTGTCACTCTGACCCAAATGTTTACATTTTGTGGCAAGATGAGTCCATGCTTATCTTAGTTTTGTATGTCGATGACTTGTTGATTATGGGTAGCTCTTCCTCGATCATTGATTCTGTGAAGACTGCCTTAGCCAACAAGTTCTCCATGACCAACTTGGGTTTGCTTCATTACTTCCTTGGGATTCAATATTACCCAATCTGACTCAGGGATCATCATTTCTCAACCCAAGTATGCCCTTGATTTTCTTATTAGGTTTAACATGTCTGATTGTAAGCCATCTCCCACTCCCTTCCTTTCTGGAGTCAAGTTAGTAGCCAATTTCTCCACTCCCTTAGTCGATGGTACCCTTTATCACCAATTGGTGGGGAGCTTGATCTACCTAACTCATACCAGACCAGATCTTTCATTTGTTGTTGGCATCATGTCTAGATTCATGCAGGAGCCTCATGAGATGCATTGGAAAGAAGCTAAGTGGATCCTTCACTATGTTAGAGGCACTACACCGATGGCTTTCATTACTTGGGAGGGAAAAATATTGATTTAGTTGGATACACATATTCTGATTGGGCAGTGATCTCGATCATCAAAAATCTACCTCTTGATACAAATTTTCTCTTGGTTCGGGTCTTGTCATTTGGTCGAGTAAGAAGCAAAATATAATTGCAATATCTTCTACAGAGGTAGAATATAGGGGAGAAGTCAATGCTGCCATAGAAGCTATTTGGTTATAGGGGATTGTTATAGAGTTTGGTATTCACTTTTGAAACCTACCATCATCTATTGTGACAACCTTAGCACTATCTTTATTTTCCAAAATCTAGTTCAACATCACTGGACAAAGCACATTGAGATACACATGCACTTCATTTGGGAGTTGATTCATGGAGACATCATTGATTTGCAGTACTGTCAAACTTCAGATCAGGTTGCAGTTATCTTTACCAAACCCTTCACTTGCACTCTCTTCTTGGGGTGAGGTCTACTGCAGCACTTGTCTTCTTTGGGATTTCTAGTCCTCTTCTCCTCTTCTTCTTCTAGAAATATTACAGTTTGTACATGGGTACCTCATCAAGCCTTGTTTCTGGGACCCATATGACACATCTTTCTTAGTTTTTTAGGGGAGTTCCTCTTTCTCTTTTTATCTTGTCATGCCTCTACCTAAGATTTGATGAAGGGGGGTGTTGGTGTGAGGGTTTATTTTATCCATTTATTAGTTTATTTGGTTATTTCCACCTCACACATGGTGAGTCATCTCACTTAGGTGATTCATAGGTATTTTAGGGAGTTATGTGTCATATTTCATACATAAAGAGTTACATTTCATTTTTAATTGTAACTCCTTTCTCCCTTGTGGAGGTATGACGATTCCAGGCATGGGAGTTACACAACACTCCCTATTTTAACCCTCCTTTTTGATCTATGAGAATGAGTAGACCCTTATATTATAGGAAAGTGTTTATGGTAGATTTTGGTTCACTATTATTACATAGAACAAATCACCAAAAAATCAAAGGAAAATAGTGGTTTAACGTACCCGCATCAATGAATGGCGATATTTATGGGTAAAAATAGGTCCATTAAAGATCCTTCTTCTAAAGAATGAGAGAACCTACACAAACATATGACCAGACAAGTGAGATATTAGATAATATGATGTCGAGTTGCTTGGAAAAAGGCCAATCCCAGGAATCAAAGGGATTCCTTTGACAACTGTCAACTCGTTTTAGAAAATCAAGTGATAAATGATGAAATAGACAATATGATAAAATTACGATATTAAGATAGTAAATTGATGAAAAGAAACCAATCTTCCATAGGGATAGGAAGACCTTGTTCTGCATAGTAGATGACCCAGGATAGATCTGTGGTGAGATAAAGCTCTTCAAAATACTCAACCCACTCTTACTTGGTAACTTCTTGTATTTCTTGGATGATTTCCAGCTCATCCTCAATGTTGTCTAGATTTAGTGTGAGGAAGATGGTGTAGAGGATCTACTCTTATGCGATGTCATATTGATACCAAACAAAGGGTTAGGAGATGATTGAAAGGTTTTAAATTCTATTGATGGGATTTTCTTCACATGGAAAAGTCATATACAGAAAAAAGACACTTGAAATATAGAAATTAGTAAAAAACAGATCTTGATAATGTTTAAAAATGTGCAATATATAAGATAAGGAGGCTTTGGAGATAGGAATCATGGGCAATTCAGGATAATCACTTGCGATTCAAGGGGGTCACTAGCGATGGAAATGACCAAATTTGAATGGATGTTGATTGAAATTTGAGAGTATCATTTCTCTGATTGAAATGTTCTTATAAGAGATGTGTAAGAAGAATGAAATGTATAAATAAGATAAATACCTTACTTATGACGTATAAAACAAATGGTAATGATGTAGGAAGATATTAAGTTGACATGATCTTTCTAAAGGGATTTTTGTGGCTTGACAAGATTCTAGGATGTCTTAGATGATGTTGTTTCAATATCTAGTGGATCACAACTTCACTATAATGTCTATGGATCAAGTTTCAGTGCAATTGACGAGTTTTATTTAAAATTGTTGATAATTAGCTAGAATCATTGGTGATCTAGAAAAAGTGGGGAAAATAACTTGGAAGTGGTTAAAACCACTTTCAAATGGCTTATTTCGAGTTTGGGATCAAATATGGATGGGTAGAAAAGTGTTAGGGAGGTTGGGAGGTTTAGCCAAAATAAGTTTAGGAGGTTTAGGATGGGGTAAATAAATATTTACGGGGGTAAGATATAGTTTAATGGGGATAAAATATGGTTTATAGAATAATTAGATAGGATAAGTGTTTAGAATGTAAATGTGAGGGGTGTTGGATAGGTCACCTAGGTGTGCCGAAAAAATAGTGTCTACATATGCCCCTATTTTTTGAGCAGTTTGTAGGCATAAGCTACAAGACAAAAAAATAATGTGATAGTTTAGTTGGATTTGTACAAGATAGGTGGTCCCCCTCAAATAATGGGTCATTGTGATGGAGTGCAATGGCCACTGGTTTGAATGGATTAGTGGAAAGAAAAGGCTTGTGTAAGGTTGTGCATATAATTGGATGTGTTTCGATTTAGGATGCCCCATGATTGGACATGGAATATTTTACCAAAAAGGTGGGATTACGAGCCTAAGAAGTCTAGTGATATTGGAACTAATGGGTTATCGACCTATAGACATATGAATTTGTGGGAATTTTTGTGAAAATATTCCTAGGAGACTGTAAATCCATGATGGATTTGATAAATACAAGATTTGTAGGATGAATTTGGATCTTAAAAGGGTCTTAAGGTCCAGAAGCACACATGTTGAAAATGTGTAATTTTATGAAGAGTTTGTAAAAATGGAGGACTGGTGAATGGGTCAAAGGTTAAAAAAGAGGATTGACAATCAAAATGGAAGGTTTGACAAGTTTTGTCCATCAAACAAGGATGTTGCGGATAAGGGGAAGTAATCGCTGGTGATTACCTAAGATCACTGGAGATTTATGCAATCACTTGTGATTAGCCAAGATTGTTAGTGATCCAGGAGGTGGAAATTTTTTATATAAATATTTGTAAAGGGGTCATTTAGTGTTATTGGGATTTTGAGAGAAAAACATCTGATAATCTCTAATATTCCAATTTTTTTTGTATTTTTCAAGTGATGGACACAACTGGAGGTGTTCAACAACATTGGAGACTTACCCCAACATAGGTGAGTGGATCTTTTTTAGATTTTTGGATATTTTTTTAGATTGTGTTTTTTGGTAAATGAGAAATCACATGTGATTTCGTATGAAATTGTTAGCACTTTTATGGGGCTCTTGCAATTTGATGGAATAGATGGAAACTCTAGTGAAAGAAGATTGATTTTAAATATTTTTTGTGTGATTTTGATGATTTTGTATATCATAGTTTATTTTTAGTTTTCATGGATGCAGGAGAGATACCGGTTGACTCCACAAGATCGAATCATGAAGTTATTGGGGAGTGTTCCTGATCAATTGTTGCATAAGGACTGGGGTCACTTGAAGGAGGTTGGGTTGGGAGGTATGCATAATTACAAATGTATCCACATACATATGGGTTTGTTGTTGGCTTTATTAGAGAGGCGGGGTCCCATCACAAACACTTTTTAGTTAACTATGGGTGGGATGACCATCACACTAGAGGACATTCACAGGATCCTGCGGTTACCAGTCTAGGGTGAGTAGGTATATGTTATTAATTATGTAGGAATGGGGGATACTATGTAACACTTATATGGTGATGATGCCCTAAATGTGGTGTACTCATTTGGGGTTTTTTCCTATGGTTCATTTTATAGTGATGATAAGGAGGTTTGGGCCCTCATGACCATAATCATGATTGGTATAATCAATTATTCCCTACTAGATTCAGTAAGTGGTAGGTTTTCTTGGATGTTGACTCGAGTGCTGGGGGAAATGCTAAAGTATAGGATGATAAATTCTTGGGCCCCTGCCTTACTGGCTCAGGTATATAGAGATTTATGGGCCTGGAGGACAATGCAGAGATTCATGGTTGATGTCACTTTTTTTTGGAGTGTTGGGAAAATGAGCACATAGTTGTGGATCAGCCGAGTGAATGGCCATGGGCCTTATGGGTCAATTTACACTATAATATTGGATTTATGAGATGGAGATATAATTTTGGATGGACAAGGCCTATGAGGGGTGAGAACCATTATAGACAACTCCCAAGAGGATTGCAGGATGGGGATGTGATTTGGAGGCGATACACATGTTTCATAGTGTGGGCCATGGTAGAGGGGGAGCGGAGAGCTAATCAACGAGAGATGTGGGTATGGGGTTGATGAGTTGACCATTAAGGTTTGATAAGGTTTAGTTACATCAAAAGATAGTTTAGAGTGATACAAGATGTGGCTAAGGTAGTTGTTTCTTATAGGTGTGATGATGAGGATATAGATGTGGAACTTCTAGTGGTGCGAGAGACCATGTCGATGGTAGATGAGGATGGTGTGGGGATTTTTCTTTAAAAAAATGAGGTGGTGGTAGGTGTGGATGATGTCAGGGTCACTGAGGCATATGTTACTCAGTGGATGGGTTTAAGAGGTGAGTGTGATCATGTGGAGAAGATCTAAGGATGGTGGTATTGAGGGGGAGGAAGGGGATGATGGAGTGGTTGTGCTATAAGTATCCATGGAAATTATAGAGGTAGATATGGCTATGTGGTTGATTGAGTGGGCCAATTTGAGTATTAGGGGAGACACTATTATAACTTCTCATGAATTCATTATAGATGAGAGAGATGGGTTGAGCTAGTAGCTCACGACTGTGCAGGGGGGTCTTACCCAAGCTGGGGAGGATAGAGATAGATACCAACATGATCGAGCAACTTTGCGATGGGATTTTATGGTGATTGAAAGATCCATGTTATGATTAGAGTTCAAGGTATCTAGGGCACAAGCCAGTGGAAAATGAGGCCACTTACCACTGTGAGCATGGCTCATTATCAGGCATTGGGCAGTGATATACATTAATACAAGGATATAGAGAGGAATAGGCTTTCAAATGAGCCTAGATATGGTGAGAACTTGGATCGGATATGAAATGATCCATCAAGGAGTCTTGTGAGCATGGGAAAACCTCTAAGAGGTCTATAAGAGGGACCATCTAGAGATCGATATGGTGATCAAGGGAGTAATGACATAGTGAACATTCAAATGATATTATTACAATTTATTACATAGTTGAAACCTATTTTGAGAGATGTTTGATGTATGCGAATGTTTAAAGCCCTCGATGATATATAAACATTTTGACATGTGAGGCTCTAGGAAGCCCTTGATGATCTATAGAACTTTTCATGTGTATATATATGATTTCGGTTTTGTGTTATGCTTAAGTTTTGTGTATGATTTTTGATGTGATGTATTATGGAAATATTTGAAATGTATATGTTGTAAAGTGATTTTGATGATCTTAGATATATTTGTGACAAATAACGATCTTGTTGTATGATTAATGCACTATACGATAGATAAAATCATGATGTGGGATGTTTGCATATTTAGTGTATGATGGTAAACTCATTATATATGTGATACTACACATGCTACCTTGTTATTAATGTTAACATATGAATCATAATGGCTAATCATACTAGGATCATAGATGGATGTAAGATAGCTATGTGCAACCTGTTCCGAAATGGGAAAGGTTTGTATGTAGTAATCACAGGAAAATGGGTTCTTTTTTATGGTTTATAGATTTTGTCCCCTTTATTGTATACTACACAAGCTGATCGATGCAGTAAGCTTGCATTTTATGGGAAAGTTGATCGACGTGGGAAAGCCCCCCTTTTTGATATGGGCACTGATCAATGTGGGAATTCCCTTTTGTGTATTTTTATTTGGTAGTCATCCTTTGAGGGAGTGTCCTTGCTCTCAGAGATACATATCTCCATGTAAAGCCTTCTTAGGAGATAAATGAAGCGGTCAAAAAACATAAATTACATGGGAAGAAGATGCTCTGTTCAAGTGGATGCCAGAAGGGTTTCTCTGAGAGCAAGGAGCAGAAATGGCATTATTGGTTTTTGTAAATTGCAGATGAAAGGAAAATAGATGAGCTCAGAGATAACACTGGGAGGAGACGTTTTCAGTGTGATTGTGCAGCCTGGTTTTACGCATACATGAGCCCTGAGAGAACGACCACTACGATGGATACACGGGGGACATTTGTTACGGGGAACTGCCATTGCTGCCTCCTTCAACTTCGCAGGAGTTTCAGAGCTTTATAAGGTGTTGCCTGAACAAAGACGACCCTTGGATATACCCTTTAACGTGAACCCAATTTGTCCTAGATCAATATATTTGGTCGAGCACAAGTTGTGACTGTAACATTTTTACTTTACGAAAAACAGTGGAGACTATAAACTATTGCTTTTGGAAGATACGATTTAAAATTAGAATTATAAGTACTAAACAATTCATTTCTAGGTACCTTTTTTTCAATATCAATACTGCAAATAAACAAAGACTTTTTAGATGAAAGTCCTTCCTTGGAATGAGATGAAAAAAAATGCTAAGGTAAAAAAATAAGAGAGGGCACTAACAATTTATCTCATAATCCAAAGATGCGAACCAAAGGAGCTCAGAATATATTCAGTCCCACCAATATTTATATGGGTGTGTAGTGAAACAGTTTATGCATGTAATTAATAATTTCACAAGTATAATATATGGTAAGATGTTATGTATCAGTATTTAGCACAACCGAAACTATAATTATTCTTGCCAACATACATGTTCACCTTTTCAAATTTTAGGGAGAGTTCTTTTTCTCTGCTCACATCTTCCCTCCCTCGTGATTCTAAGGACTCTTGCTTCAGCTTGTGTTGTTCTAAAGACTCTTTAAGTTTCTCAGCCTGAAAATTTTGAATTTGTAAATTGCAAATGTTACAGTCAAACAAATTATCCAATAACTTCTATCATACAAAGCCCGTCTGTAAACAAAAAAGTTATGAAAATTAGTATATGAATCAAAATAATTAAGGTATGGTTTTTTTGTAACTGAATAAATGGACATCAAACAAAAACTTCAACTGTGAATAGCTCTCCTACCATTTGCAGTCCAAGGAAACAAACAACGTGAACACTGAAACATATGTATTGAATGTACTTCTTAATGTTTATAATGTAATACTTCCATACAAAAAAACCAAATAATTTCTAATAATTAATTTTTCTTCTTAAAAATGAAATTTAAAATAAATGATTAAACCAGTGCAATTTTTAAACAAAAATTACAATCAAAGATTTAATGCTTTCATAGTCCATAGAAATAATAGAAAGATTTTAAGAACAATTGTATATTATTTCTGTAATCAACATTTCCAGCTCACCTCCTATATGTGGTTGCCAATGTTTAGATGAATGAACATTGGAAAGGCTGAGAAGGGTTTGTTGAACATGCAAATCACCCCCCTACTCACGAAATAGCTATCACTTTGATTGTCCCTCCAATAGCTACAACAAAGAATGATCAACGATCAGGCGATCCAGTGCTCTTGGAACACCCAATGCCAGCAACCTCTACAACATCCTTCCCAGATGGTGTTAGAAAAACCAAGCGGTTTATCGCCAAGCTTCTTAGTATAAATCGGTCATCGCTATCTTTAGTAGTCACGCGACTAGGATTTTCTTTTAAAGCTTCGGTTGTTGCGCTTGATCATGAAAATAATAATTTCTCCTACTGTTAAAATATATTGATGTTGTGCCTTGGATATCTCCTGAGATATGTGTCAATTGTTTATTCACTAAATAGATGTAAAATAATCTATAAAGATTTTTAAAATTTGAGGAAAATAGTTATTGCATCAGTTCCAGCTTATCGTATATGATATCAATGGAAATAATATAGACCAAAGAAATATAATTTTTATAGCCCATAGAAGTGATTTTAATATATAGCTTGAACCTTTGTCCACAAATATCTATTTCAAAATTGTCAATTTATCAATTGATAGCATCAAGATATCTCTGCTAAAGGTTGTAATTTTGTGTTTTCATATATATGCACAAGCATAATAGAAATTGTCTTCTAACAACAAGAGTTTGTTGTTTAAGGAACATACTTGGAAACATTTCTTAAAAAGAGTCAAATATGTATTTCTATAATAGAAAAAAAAGTTAACATATGTATATTTAATATACACATACATACATATTTTAAAAATTTCGTTTCATTTTAGATAGTGACAAAATGAATTTGTACATACAATGAGAAATTATTTATTATATAAATATGACTGCACATTCTGAGGAGTTGCCAAATCAGTTCTTGTTGTAATTCAGACGGTCTGAGCCTTACTGATATTCTGATAATTTATCAATGGTTGCAGTCTTATTAGTTCTTTACATGCATCTATAAAAATTCTCAACGTGCACATTTAAATCTGGAAATACATTAGCTTCACTTCCTGTCATTCCATCGACTTGTAACTCTTGTTTTTAATTTATTTATTGGTTCACGTGTTATGTAAGTTTTAATTGTCTTGTTTTAACTTTTTAGTGTGTTGTGTCAATAAGTTTTTTTATTTAGTATTTAAATACGTGTGCCTGGAAAATAAATAGTTTGTTCTTGTAAAGAGTCAAATTATCTTTTGGAGTCTTTGTTAAAGTTTGTTTTTTAAATGTTAAGTCTTACGTAATTATAATTTTTTTTTAGGAATTTGGTTTAATTTTGAGGTCCTTTAAAAGTGAAATGCGTGGGGATAATTCTTTTGTTTAGTTTTAGTTTTATATTTGTTTAATACGTTTTAGTATTTATTTTTTAATTTTGATTTTATGTGTTTATTTTAAAATAAAGTCATTGTATTAGTCTTATGGTGCATTTTCTCTGGAAGTCAATTAAAGAATCCGATGTGTGATGGGGAGAGGACAATATAGTAACTTCCAACAAAAAAAACATTGCCTACTATGCCTTGATGGATGTCCGTACGTTGCTATAAAGCTCGTATTTTGTTATGGGCCACACGTATGTTGGTATAGGTGAGTTGATCGGGGTGAATATACAGTTGTTTTATTTGATGAAACAATCACAATGTCTCTTGACGATGACCATGTCTTCTGTAAGATACAACTATGATATTCATTTAAAAGATAACATGTTGTATCATTTGGTTGAACACTTGGCGTTTATTTACAAAAGTTCATATTTTGGCATTTAAATGTTCCCAAAGCGTAGACAACAATCCCATTTTGTCAGTATCCTTCAATCACTTCATTCCATGAGATGACATATCTCTAGGGAATTTTATGTTTGGTGGGTAGATGAGATTAAGAAACCTGCCAATGATACCCAAGATGTTGTAGCGGAAGAGCATCTCCACGCTTCTTATAAACGAGGCTTCCATCTTTGTGTTCTTATCCATCCGATTCTACTCCTGTTGTACATATTCATCAGCTTTTGCAACCGCTTGCACCACTCAGGCACAGAGAGTGGTTTCCTGTTTACATTTGCCAGCATACTCCTCGCCTTGTTTCACCATATGCAACAAACAGGGCTCCAACCCAATTAGTTTAAATTTGCCAAAGTACTCCCAACCTGTGCCAAAATATAGAGGAATTTTGTTAGATATAGTTGCAAATGTTTTGATAGACATGTATGCAGAATGTGGAACCTTACATAAAGACATGTGAACTGTTTAGCAAAATGTAACTTATGTTCTTCGCTCAAACATCTATCATAGATCATAGAATATATTTTACATCCAAACCATATTATACACATACAATTCAAGCCCTCTCCGGCGTAACTTGCAACTCATTTGCAATTGAAGCGATGTTGTTTAGAATTACGTGAGGAGGAAGCCTCTTTTCTAGAAAAACCAAAAGGTTGTTTGGATTTGTTCGGTTTACCTTGAGTTTTTTTTAACATTGTGGACATTTCAACTGTCCATAACACAATCGTTGACAAAATTTTGGTTTTAGTTAAAGTTTCTAGATTTATGTTGGTAAGAGCTATTATGATTGTTATTATGTTTCCCATTATCCTTTGAGTGAGGTTTTATCAAACCTTTTGCGACAAGGGATTTTTCAATCTGCAATCTTTTTAAAATAATTTTCTCAAAATTATCAAGGTAATGCATTTGCATGTGAAAGGATAATTCATTGTTAAGGTTGGGTACAAAGATGCTCACAAGCTATTTTTTGGGAATTGAGCATGGGAAGTGACTAACAATACCACACCCTCTTTGTAGGAATTGTGAAAAGGTTTCATTAGAACATTGTTTAACATTACACAAATCCATCATTGTAATTTCATATTCTAGATTGAATGAGAATGTTTAACGAATTTCTTTGAGAATTCTGTGAAAGTTTGTATATAACCTTTGGGGAGGTGTAGAAACCAATCCAAGGCTTTTCCTCCTAGACTTCTTGGAAAGAGACGTAGTAAAAATATATCACTATAGGCCACCTCTTGACAAGCCAATAGAACTCCTTGATGTACTCTCCAGGATCATTCTTTCCTGTATTAATCAAATTTCAACATCTAAAATTATTTTGGAAAGGGCGTGTGTAAGATGTACGTATCAAAGGGGTAAGGACACAATTCTTAAAAAATAAATTGTTTACACTCGTGTTGCATAATCGAGATGGTATCCTCCATAATTTTCAATTCTTGGGTAAATGGTGAATTGTTATGTAAGATAGATAATGATCCATCACTCTTAGAGTTGTTGTTCTCTTTGTTGGGTGCAATATGGATCTTAAATTAATCATCACTAGTATTATTCGGCACATCTTTGTTAGGATGTTTGTTAATGACTTTGGAATTCAGGATAACTAGTTGTTTAGCCATCTCATTGATTTTATCCATGAGGGATTTAGTGGCATCGATGCCTGAGTCAATAGATTTTCCTTTGTTCCTGACGTTGGATTTATTTTTGTTTGATTCACTATTATTGTCATTGTTTGTGGAGAATTTGCTTCTATCCTCATTATTTGTGTGGCTAGGACCTGATCCATCGTCATTGTTATTTGACATGAATGGGTTACTTTTTTTTGGATTTAGGCTTACCGAGTAATGTTTGTAAAACATCCTTGTCAAAGTTGAAGGGTAATTTTTCTCCCTTCTCAAGGAGATGAAGAAAAAATTGGTATTTATTCATACGTAAGATATTTTCAACGTGAGCTTGTTCTTCAGGAGATACATCATTTTGAAGTTCCTCATCTTTTTGATCATCTTCACTATCATCGTGATTTCACCAAAGGATTTATGAACTTTCAGTTCTTCTAAAAGCACCAAAATTTGTTTCTTTTTCACACCATTTTTAAAAAGGGGGGAGAAAAAAGAGACGTGAAAAATGTTGCAATACCTTAGTAACATGAATGGATGCTAAGATGGAAGAAATCATTATGTGATTAACGTTTCACTAGATAACTTGTCCCTTAACAAAGCGATGCTAAGATGGGCACACCTTTTTGGAAGTATTTGGATGATGCATCCCTTAATAAAGTGAATGTCAAGCATGGACATGTGTGAAAGTAATGATCAACCCTTGGAAAAGTATAATGCCAAGATGGAAGAGAGGTCATTGAAATTTATCGTCCTATAACAAAGTGAATGCTATTCATGGGAGCATAGTACAAGGCCTCCAATTAGCTCAATCTCTGAAATAGGTCTAAGACTTACCAAATGTACTCTACCTCTAGCAAAGTGAATATAGACTGGAAGAGGATTTTTTTGATCTAAGGTTTAGATTGAGCTCAACCTCTAAAATCATGAAACACTATAATGGAAGAGGGTATAACAAAGAGTCCAAATCATATGCAATCTGCTCAACCCATTAAGAATAAATAGTTAAGAAGGAAGTCAGGTATCTATCAATGAAATGGATAAGACTTAATATCAATGACATGAACGTTCCATCTAAAATATATGATGAAATCATTCTAAAATTTAACAAAATTTGATCAAATTATCTAGACAACAAGAATTTCTAAAACACACATTTATATTTCAACAATGATGGTGTTAGCACTAAAGGATGTAAGAAAAGAAGGAAAGTGTCAAATCTTTAAAAGATCTCCACTATACCTGACTTGACTAACAAATTTCCATGGCCATATAGCAATAACCCAACATGTAAGTTGTGAGATGAAAATTCTTAATGAGGATGTTGATATCCACGACTTAACACTTCATGTTGAAACTATAAATGAAAACCTAAAATTTTGGGAAATGTGATCCTAATTTTAATACTAGAGTGAAATGGGGATAAGCTCAATATGAGACAAATCTGAAAGATAGGATGATTTGATGATCTCAAAATACATCAAGACTCAAATAGAAAAATGAGAACTCCAAAAGGGATGAAAGAAGATCAAATGATAATTTGAGGATTCTAATAAATACGGATTTGAATAAAATTTTGACATATTATATAATGTTACAATAAATATTTAAATGAAAAATTACATCATAACATAAGTAAATAAATAAATACTTACAGGAAATAAATCCCTAAACAGGTGACACAAAGTATTTATAGTGGAAAACCCCAATAGGGTGAAAAACCGCTTTGAAAATAAACTTTTACTTCAGAAAACTTATTTTACATCCAATAAGATAACCTCCTTCTTAAAACCCTATTTACCAAGGGTTCAAAACTTGAAATCATTTGATTTTCACACCTTTGATATATTTCCTAAATATATCAAATGAGGACCTAAAGTCCTTTTTATATAAGGTGCATCGCATATGTCTCCTGACCCACCTTTTCAACCTAAAATGGTTGACCTTGTATACCTAGGTGAGTGTATTTAATAAATATAAATGTAAATGATTCACATTATTAAATACTTACCTGATCTATATTACCTAGGTATAAATAGTTAATAATAGAAAAGTATTCCATTATTATTAATAGTGATGGACCCATTTTTAATTAAGGGTTGACCAAACCACTTAATCATTATGTTCAAACAACGTGAAAGAGAAGTTCCAAATGAAGGAACCAGAGACTCAAAATCTATGAAAATTGAATTTTTAAGAGTAAAAAGAGAGGTAGTGAATGATTGAAAATTTAGAAAAAAGGATAACAAGAAAGAAGTGAAAAAAAAGTCCAAATAAGGATAAATTTGGAGATTCACAGTAAATAATAAAAAAAGAGCCCAAATAAGGAGTATTTGGGATAGTGAAAAAAATTTGAGTAACGATTACTTAGCAATATTAGAAGAGGATGAAAAATGAATCCAACCTTCAGGAGTGTTTGGAAATTATGAAAAGATACGAATGTGAAATCTGAATCCCAAACAAGGTGTGTTTAGATAAAAAATGAGTGTGGAACAATACTACAAAAAGAAAGAGAACATAAAAGAAAATAAAACAAAAGAGATTTTTTGTTTTCTTTTTGTTTTTTTTCCCTCTACCTTAGCTTGGATTGGATAGTGTTTGGCTTGTTGGGTGGCTCTCTCAACTAGGTGTCAACATTATGCTTGAGTGGGCATGGTGTTATTGCTAGTTGTTGGATTTACTTTACCCCCTTTGAAACCCTAAGAAAAGATCTTGCTCAGAATGAATCACACTAGGGTCACCACTACTAGATATCCATGACTATAATCTCACACGTTTTACTAGTTAGGTAGAATAAAGGTACCCATTTCGTCAGCCAATTTCCTCAATGTGCTAACTAATTTTGGGTTCCTATGGTATTCCTCAAATGAGTTTTATGGATTATGTGAAAGCACTTCCCACAGTTATATCGTTGGGAAATAACCTTGTCAAACAAACCTACAAATACAATGTGTAATGTTCATTTTATCTTGATTAAGAAATGAGATTGTTTGAACCACCGGTCTTTGACAAAGGAAACTTGCAGTTAGTAAACTGTTTTAGTATCCGATCAAGTCAACCTATAATTAGTAATTTAATTTTGATAGCCATCATGAAGATTTGGTCCTGCGCACAAAATTTTAGAAGTTTTCTTGAGGTAGGTAAAGGACAAGATGATAAAAGCAAGTTCACATTTGTGATTTGCCATATCACTTAGAAATTGTAAGGAAAGAGTATAAATGCGAACAAGATTTGATTAAAAAGAGAAAAGAAAGATTAATTCCCTTTTAAACAAAAAAAATAGAAAATATGAGAATCATGTTTTTGATTTCCAAGGTCAATTGGAAAAGCATGAGGAAATAACATACATGTCATCTCACAATGATTTAAGAAAATAAAGTGTTGACTTCTCTAATTAAAGCTTAAAATAGAAATAAATTTACAGAAACACAATTAAATAATAAAAAATACGTATTAGATCAGATTAGAAGAGATGGGAAAAATAGAAACCTTTTTCCTAGTTCATGGATTTTAGATTATCTCTTATATATTTATACTCATCACTTTCTTCTTTGTTGTTTGTTTGCTTCAACTCTTCTCCAACTTCCTCAAACAATGATTGGTTTCTTAATGTCTTCACCTTCATATGCATCTCCTCGGAATGTCCTTATACCTTCTTGGTCTTCACAGGATTGCTTAGATGTTTTATTACTTGAGCCATTTGGGCACCATGTACCCATCTTTTCTTGCAAGATCATTTGTGATCATATTTTGGTCTTCCTTCCCATTTACTTGCTACATGTCTTAATTGTGAATCAAAGACTCCTCACTTGAATAATTTGAAAAATGTGATTCAATTTCTTCTTGAGAGCACATATCTCTGTCATATTCATGTATGAATGATTTCAAATGCATTCTTTATTGTCCTCTTATCATGGTTTAATTGTTTGATCTATAATCCATAGGTGTCATAGCCTTTTCCTAGGGAACATTTTAGTGGAGAATTTTTGTAAACTCACGAATATTAGGGATTTTGGAAATTGGAAATTATAAATTTTCCACAGTTAGTTGTCACCTAGTTCACCAAAAATTTTAGTCGATAAGTCATTTGTATGGGTCATTTCACCTACTATTTATATTTAAAAATTAACTTATGCATGTATTTGTCGAGGTATAATACATAGCCTGGGGTGTTCCAGGGGGTATTGTATGATGGAAAAGTGACAAGCGAGCATGGGAATCTACAAGTAACTCTTCCTTGCACCTGACCTCCCGAGGTCATGCTGAGATAGCCGGTGGGGATGGAATACGCGTGGGGTATAGGTAAACTAGTTAGGAAATCTTATGTCTTTGACGTGCACTAATGGAATCTGTGAATCTAAGGTAAAGAAGGCCCTCCTAACCTGAACTGGTGTGATAGATCGGTCGATGAGGATGACTGCTCAAAGGCTCCAATCAATATCGAGCTCTGGTGTGATCTGATCTATAGGTTGTGGGATATGGGGAAAATGACCTGGAATTGTTTCGTGTATATCTCCAGATAGGGTCATAGGATGGATGATGGATATAGTTGATTCTACAGGGTGATTCTCTGGTCTAGTCCAAAAATCCTTAGCTTCATTAGCTGCTATATCTAACAAGGATAACTATGTGATAATGGTTGGTGGAAGTGGAGTGGATCTAAATACTAATGTGCGTAAACCAACATCAACGTCAGATTGACCTGTGGACTCGTTGGGTTGTGGGATTTGTGGATCACAACCGTAGATTTTTGGTTGTTGTGGACCTGCTATGGTCATATGTAGAATCAATCCCTAATCCCTAATATCCAATAGTCATATGCCTTTTCGGCCTCTATATTTAGAACTGCAAGTTGTGCAATCTTCTCAGAGTACCTTACAGGCATTCTGGCAACCTGAATTCTTAAGCTAGTGTCTATGTCAGTGAGAATGTCTCCTACGTTTGGCTGTGGGACCAAAGGATCACAACCAAACATTTTCTCTCTTTCAAGCCCTTCTACAGTCATGCAGATATTTATCTAGGGTAATATGTAGTTTGGCTGGTTTGACCAAAACATGTGTGCTTGGTCATCTTCTATGTTTAACCCTCTTAACTATGAACTGATATGTTGTAAATCTATTGTTGTTCGGAAGACTTGGATTTTAAGATTCTGATCTATGTCAGTTATTGCTATAACAAAATTGGGTTGAGGCACGATTAGCTCGAATACGTATTCTCTGGGCTCCCTAGGTCCCGTGATTGTCATGCAAAAGGAACAATATAAATCTAAGTAATGACAAAATAAATTAACTACGCAAGATATATCTATGTATATTCCTAAATTTGGTGTTTTTGATAAACTATTGAATAAAATTAAAAGAGAAATTATAATATATCTAGAAATTGACAACTAAACTAAAAATGAAATTAAAAACAAACAAAATAGCCGAGTATAGCTACTTGTCATGTGTAGTTGTGAATCTATTCTAAATAACTAGATAACTGATCTAATCTATTTGAAAGACCTCTCAATCCTACCTCAGAAGTGAGGAAGTGAATCATAGTTTCTCAGAAACTATCAATCCCCACAGCTTCCCTGGCAATATCGAAAGTGTGATTAACTTAAATGAAATGATTGAATACTCTATTTGATATGTTTTAACTATAACTTTGAAAGCTTGAACCTGGATTTTACAGAACAGTGGCGAATCTGGTTGTGTGTGGATTTTTCCCCTCAGTGTGATCTCCTCGTTCCTTCGTGCTCACATGAATCTAGAAAAACGTGTGATGTTAGCATCAACAGAAGTTGGTATCGAAATAATGACAGCTTAGATGTAGACTGAATACAATGTGAGTAGGAGAGGGATAGCACAAGAGAACAGAGCTTGGCTTATGTAATTCCTAGCGGGATTTATTGCAAGTCATACAACATAAAACATCCAGAACCTAAAAATAATCCTTTTTTACAAACAAAACCTATAACTTTAATGGCTTCCTACTGAAAAATCAAACTATCCTACTCTAATTGATTGCATGAAACAGTAACAACACTAGCACAAGAAGATTATGTGGCTTCCAAACAGCAAAACAACTCTAACTATGCATGCAACAAATAAAACTATGAATTCCTAAGCAAAAACTGAAAGAATAAGCTATGAAATGAGAAAATGAGGGGAGAGGCCATTTACTTGAGCACAAGCCAGCTATTTATAGAATTCCCATTTACCCAAAGGTGAAAACCAAATTGAACTCTTTTAACCATAAACAATGCAAAAACACTATTCCAGGGAACCAGAATCATAAATACAAGAAAAGGTGGTGAAAAAAAGTTGGTAAACGTTGAATTTTTATTTGAGTCACGTTAAAAGGAACATTCTGGAAAAACACGTGAAGGACCACCGCCCTGAGTAGGGCAGCAGTTACAGGACTGTCACCCTGCCTAGGCGGCGGTCACGAGAGCACTGCCTAGGCAGGGTGGCAGTTTCGTAACTGAAGACCAAAATGCAAAGGAAAAGAGGGGAGAAGAGAAAAACAAAGCATGCAGGGGCTAAGCGGGGCATGTGGGATGTTAACGCACACTTGGAGATCTTTTCTGGATCCCGAACACCTTGCGAGGAGACCTGTATCATCATTGGGGCACATGTAACATTGTTTCGGTGGTGCAGTACCCTACAATTTTGGGTACGTACTGGTACCCATTTAATAAATACATCCAACAAAGAGTGAATGTCATCCAACTTAGGTCAGACAAACAACCATTTTCTGACATCCAACCTAGGTTGGATGAAAGATGATGGATGGTCGTCCAACCTGGGTTGGACGGTTGTCCATTGTCTGTCATCTAACCTAGTCATCCAGCCTGGGTTGTATGAAAAATAATGTATGACTGTCCAACCTAGGTTAGGCAGTTGGGCTGGATGAAAAATAATGTATGGTTGTCCAACCCAAGTTGGATGGCTAGGTTGGACGACAAATGATGGATAGTCATCCAACCCAGGTTAGACAACTGGGTTGGACAACAAATAATTTATGGTCATCCAACTCAGGTTGGACGATAAATAATGTACGGTCGTCCAACCCAAGTTGGATGACAAACGATGGACAATCATCTAACCCAGGTTAGATGGCTAGGTTGGATGACAAATAATGTATGGTCATCCAGCCCAGGTTTGATGGTTGGGTTGGACGAAAGATGATGGATAGTCATCCAACCCAAGTTGGATGAAAAATAGTGTATAGTCATCTAACCCAGGTTAGATGACTGGGTTAGAAAATAGACGATGGACGGTTGTCCACCCCAGGTTGGATGACAAACAGTGGATGGCCGTCCAACCCAGTCATATTTTCCATGAAACATTTTTTCAAAATTTTTTCATTGATGCAAAAGTCAATTTTGGATATTCACCACCAATTCTAAACTAACTTTTTGGAGAGGGGGTCTTAAAATGAACCCTTCCTTTTCCTTGGAAAGGTTTCCCTTTGTACTTACAAAATTAGTCTACAACATAGCATTAGCATATAGAAATGTCCTTTGAATGGACTTCACATCATTCTTCTTCCTTGGCATTTTCTTTCTCTTGTTTTCTTCAATAAGAATCTTCTTCACTTCTCTCTTTGGTTCCTATTAATTCCAGAGGTCTTCATTTCCATCAAACCACTCATTATCACCTTCTATGAGGCATTGACACTCATACTTTGTTTCCTCTTTGCAAGAGTCTGCACATGCTTCACTCATGAAGCTTAACTCCTCTTGTGCATCTATCATGTCAACCTTTTTGTATTCATCTTCCTCACATCCATAAGCTAACATTTCATCTTCTTCTATAGGGTCTTCATCATCTCTATACTCAATTCTTGTTGCTAATATTTTATCCTTAAGTAGTTATATTTTCCTCCTTATATTAGCAATCTCTCTTGCCCTCTTCATTTATTTTTTTCTCCTTTCTTCTGCCACTCTCATCTCTCTCATTTCTTGCACCAAAGTAATTACCTATGTCCATGGCATAGTTTCCATGGTTTCCATCTCTCTTATCCATGTATATTTCACCTTGGATTGCAATCTCTTTCTTCCTCTTATCCAAGCTCCTTCTTGGATATCTCACACTACCTCTTTCTCTTCTCTAAGATTATCTATTTTACAAGCTTGGTGGCATTAAAGCCAACTCGTTTGGCTCACTCTTCTTCTACTAGCTAGATTTCTTAGGCTTCACCTCAGCCACACTTCTATTCTTCCTCCTTGACTATTTGAGTCTCTCTTTCCTCACATACCTGCAACCTTACATCACTAATTCATCTAATCATTAACACAATGGTATAAAGGGGATAATGACTTAATCACTCTAGAAATTCATAAATATATAGCTGAGGTGTCAATGATCTGAAACCAATAAAATGGTGTACCATCTAGCTCAGTACATGCTCATAACAGTCATGATCATATTATGTTCACGGTGAACCCACAGGTCTCCATAATATGTACATAAGACTTCAATACTTGAAAGGTTTTAGGAGCTTACTTGGACTATTTTCTACCTGATATTAGTTCTCAACCTTCATCAAGTGTATTCAAGACGAAATCCTAGGTCCACCATATCATGTTGAGAGTAACAATATTTCTTATAAAAGTTTGGATTATGATGTGGATGAAAGATAATCTTCTTTCTTCTTAAGCAGAATACCTCTGTCCTGAGCAAGTTCTTCAATTTGTTTACCTTAGGATGGTAGTTCATTGCATTTTTATAATTTCATTTTTTGAATATCTTATTTAGTTGAGAATATCATAACCATTTTGTAGATGAAGTTCAATCAATATGAGTCCACCTTTTCTTGATTCTAGTTCCTTGTCACTTGAAGATGAAGTTTTGTATATACTAGCTTGCATGTAGTCAAGAACATACCTTTCCAATAATACTTAAGTCTTAGGAACATTCTATAACTCTTAGATAAATTTAATACTTTTTCCATCTAAGCTTGCACCTTTATAGGATAACAAAAACATACCTTACATTTTTTTTGCATGACAACAAGTTTGTAGTGTTAAAAGAGGTAATCACCACTATATAAGCATAGATATTCTCTATCTTGACCTACTTACTCTCTATAAGCTTCATGCATTTATTGATCCATGTTTTGTTCTATACCTCTTTATGTGCATGCAAGAATATTGTTGTCTAGGAAAATGTAGGCATGTTAGGAGCATAATTTTTAAGTTTCTTCATGCTTGACATATTCCTAGACACCTATGAAATTATTGGTTCTCTGTCCTTATTCCTAGATCCAACTCCAACTTTCTTGCAACCTGAATGTATTCTTCATATTTTGACAAATCAATGTAACAGATCTAATTGTTGTATTTTTCTTGTTTTGTGTAGGAATTTAAAGGACATAATTCTCTCATTTTGATTGTGATCATGGGAATCTAGCCACCATTTCAAGCATCATTTGTTAAGACTCAAGTCTACATAACCTCTACAAGGTTCCTTAACAACAATCTAAGGGAACATAAGTTTGACAATCCTCTTATAGGCCTGGTTTAAGACTATGATGTAATAGTTGGCTAAGGGTGCATGCTTACACCATGGAGGGCATCAGGAGCACATTATAAATATTCTAATACATCATCATTATATTTCCTAAGCTTTGAACATGAGAAACTTACCAAAATAGCATCAAATCGCACAGTCCCTTGTTCACTGTGTCTTCTCACAATTATGAGAATATTCTGCCATCGAGATATTCATCCACACATGCTTTTTGAAATTTAAATTTAGAGAACTCTTTCATGATGAGGAGAAAGATATTTATATGAAGTTTGGTTGAATTACATTAGTTCAATAAAAAGTTATAGCAAGCCCTACCTTGAGCCTGAGACCACAAAATTGCTTGTAATTCTCTCAAAACTCAACTTCAAGGTTTCAAATAAATTTATTCTAGCTTGTAATTTGTTCCTCATCCTCTTATAAATGACAATAGGATCTTAGATAATGTTTTTCATGACTATGGGGTTTTAAAGCCGCTTCCCTATCTAAAACCTTGTGCATAGTCCTTAATAAACATGTAAGATAGATTTGTTAACACTTGAAACATGGACCATACATTGCAAATCACATAATATACAAGAAATAAAGAAGGATGAGAGACATATCAACTCAAAAATTCAAAACTTCAACTCTAATTCACTCCAAGAGCTTTCATACAACATTGTTCTCTACACAAATCTTGCATGCATCTTCTGATTATCACTTTTTCATGCTTCTCTTTTACTACTCCATCTCTACTCTCATATATTTCAACCTTTGCATGTTTGGATTAGTATTTTACATAGTTTTTATACTCCCTTTCTAGCCTATAATTCCTAGATTAGATGATATTTTCTCTCAACCATACATGCTTATTACAAGTAATTAGTTTATCTAGCCGAGGAACAACAATGAATGGATAAATTTGACTTCCCCATATTGTGGAACTTCCTTCCAATGTAGCACATTCACAAGAAAGTTTACTTTTACCTTTAAAACACCTAATTCCTATTTTGACACTCGTGTAAGAATCTTTTACATCACAATTCAAAACTACAAACTTGAAGGGAAACTAGACTAACTCATATTACATGTTTGCATACCTTTCAAGGCTTATTAAAACTTGTTCATATTATCCAAGCATTTAGATGATGCTCCTGCATCACTTCCACCACAAAATATCAAGACCAGGGTCAGTGGCAAGAATATTTCATTTGTTCCTCCATCTTTAGGTAGGGGAACCCTTAATTTTATAGTTAAGTTTCCAACATTTTCATTGGGCAATATTCCTATTGGATGAGGTGTTTCAGTTTTGAACGAAATTGATTTGGATGAGGAATATATAGGGATTGAAAGTACGGTTCAAACCCATGGAACTTTTTATCCCAAATATATGATTCATGGGGAAATGAAACCTTCTCCAATAAGAGTGGGTAGATCAATCACACCTTCTCCAGTACAGATTGCCTTAACCGATGACAAAAAAACTACTTTTGCACTTAATGCTCTTTTGGATGATAGTTGTTAAGTGAATGTTAATGATGTTTTATTGAAGTATATTGAACAATTAAAATTATGGTAGTTTAGGGATAAATTAATGATAAAATAAATAAATTCTTGATTTAAAAATAAGTCCTAAAGACATATATTGTATTCTTCAGTTCAAATCGACCTAACAAAGCTTGATATTTTGTTAAAACAAGATGTGTCTAGTTATGTATCTTTTGAAAATGATTATGATGATGAAGTCTTAAATATAATGTTGAATAGAAGTGAGAATTTAAATACAAAAGCACAATCCTATCACAATATTTGGTCAAGAGATAAGGGCCTTGTAGTTATTGCAAATGCGAAATGAGATAAGGCATTGGCAAGTCTTACTAAATTTTTAAATATTGTTTACAATTTTTTTAACTTTATTAATTATTTTATATTTTTAACTCCAGTCAAAGTAGGAAATGTTTTTAGAATGATTCTATAGTGCTTGATGTGCATTTAAAAAATGCAAGGAAAAGTTTAAATACAACAATTGAGGCAGAAGCAGAAGCTTGTTATCTTAAACAAGAAGAATAATACCTTAAGAAGGATAATAAAGGAAAATGGAATGGATCTAGAGATATTGTTGAAGATGAAAATAGAAGAGGATCCAATGTTACTATCTGCTGGTGATGTAGCAAATCTAGAACGAGAAATTATTTCAAATATTGAAGCTGCAAAAAAGGATATTGTTCAGTCAGGTGTTGTAAAAGAAAGTTCTAGTGTGCACGAGATAGATGCACAAATAAAATATTGTTCTTAAGGATGAATCTGCAAAAATAAATTTTCAAATTTGTAATTTTCATTTTAAAATATTGTTGTAAAACTGTTTCATATTAAGAGTATAAAATATATACTTTTTAATGAAAATATCGAGAGTTTCAAATTTCAATTGATGTGGTGTTTTAATTTACTTTTGTTATATTAGTACATGAATTCTTCAAATAGATTATTAATGTGATTATTATTCTCAATTTTGTTTGGTATTACTATTACATAATACATTACTGATTATTATCATTTTCAAATACTTTCTATGGACAAAACTAGAAGTTATGTTTCCAAACACTTAAATTATTTTTGAAAGAACAAAGAGTGAAATTATCTTAAAATTTTGAAAAATAAAATTTATATGGTGTTGTATTTGTACAATATTCATGCGTAAGGTTCTCCCAAAAATGGAATGATATTATTTTCATTTAAAAGACAAAAGATAAAATAAGTATAACATTTCTCCATTAAAAACTCTAAACAAATTGTAACATTGAAAATATTATTCAATAAAGAACATGTGTATATAAAAAATAACAAGATACATACTTATAATATGATATGAAATTTGATTTCTATAATTACAATGTCCATACATTCTTCTTTACTCAATATAAGCAAGCTCAAACTAAAACATATCTTGAAAATTTTGGTCCCCAGCACTCAAACTGTTATCTAATATTTCACTACAATTTTCAGTCACAGTGTCATTATTATCCACAGTCCTTATATTAGAATTAGCGATCCCTCTCCTCTCTACAAGATAATTCCATACTTCCATTACTTGTTCATAAGGAAATGTGTCCACATCATATCATTAAACATACAATCTCAAGAAAGTCTCAAGGTTTTTATCCAATATGTTTCACTATTTTGATTTTATAAATGTTAATACGCTAAAACTCTTTCATCTTCAACTGATCCCAATATCATTGTTTGACACAATTCATACAATCAAAAATATTCACTAATGATTTCACAAAGGATGGTACTAGGATACAACTTTTTCCATAGATGTGTAATTTCTCCATTATTTGTTGGTTCACTTAGTAAGTCAAATTGTTCTGGTCATTGCCATGCCAAAATGAATCGATTGCACCATGAAAGTAATTCCTTTTGAAGAACACCATTAATTTGAAATCCATTACATTCAACTGATTATCCAAAATGCTTAATGATAACACCCATATGTCTTTTAAATAAATCCATTATCATTACAACTCTGCCTCCTGCAGGATTCTAAAATATAGGATTGACCACTCCCATGGCCTTAAGAATCCCATCCCTTTTAAAGTGATCTCTAATCTCATTGGATAAGCATTGTGAAATTTTCTATAATTTATTCTTGTTTCAGATATAAGAGCTTCATATAAGTTATGTGTAACAGGTACTTCTTAAATCTATAATCCGGCAATATCCACTCATTTTTGGAAAGTGTGCATTTAAATCTCATCCCCGTTTACAAGGATACAAATATGACCACATATATTGAATCTAAAATAACTTTTAGGATCCTTTAAATTTTTCATAGTTTTCCAAATACTAAATACATGTCCTTGAAAGCATTCATCAAAGTTGTATAACAAATCTAGTGTTTGAAAAACCCTTTTTCTAAATCTAATGAAGTCGAATATATATATGGATCTTTCTTGAGCATGTTTTGTTAAGGAATTGATTTCATTCAACATTGAAAGAATCTTGTAAAGTGTAAACAATGTTTCCAATCCTGTTAAGTGGAAAAGAAAATATTTTCCTTGTCAACTTGTAAAGGGTTCTTAAACATGAAACTAGTTAACAATGGATATTCATCAAAAATTATGTGTGTAGGATCATACATTGAAATCCATATTGTATAAACATATTTAAGAAGTTTTTTACCATCTGTGACTCCAATTGAAAACTTCTAAAACTCTAGAAATATTTTTAGACTACTTGACATATATGCATGTAGTTCACAAGATAAGCTCTTCAATTTTTTCAACACATTCGAATGTACTTACTATATGTATGCAAGATTCATCCACTGAGCTATGCAATGAATAGGAATAATATAAGGGGCAAGTGATGTTTGTAGGTGCACACATAGACCATTTTTATGACCCTACATCAATGATGCACCATCAACACCAATGCATATAAGATTTTTAGCTATAGAATAATCATCCATTCTTTTTATATCCTTCAAATTAGATATAACCAATTTGAAAATATTTTCAGCATTGCAATTTTCCTTCATTTTATGAATAGCTAGTAGATGAGGTCTCCTTGTGTGGTTTTGGAAAGTATACACAGGCATAAAAACCCAAGAAGTTTTGTTAGTAGTTGTAACCTCATCAATTGAAAGGGAGATAAAACTTGCATACTTGATGTTTTCATTCAAAGCCTTTTTTTAATCATTACAAGACATCTCACCATCTCCCAAGCACTAATATCTAACCAATGTGAAGGTGGAAGGTTAGGAAACTGTACGTACCAAAAATTGTGAGGTACTGTACTGCCGGAACAACGTAACAAGTGCCCCAATGATGATATTCTCCTCGCAAGGTGAAACTATAACTATCTAAAAAAAAATCTCTCTAAACATGCGTTAACATCCCGCATGCCCTGCTTAGCCCCCGCGTGAATTGTTTTCCCCTTTTCCCCTCTTTTCTTGGCCTTTTTCTCTTTAGTGAAAAAACCGCCACCTTGCCAGGGCGGTGATCTCGTGACTGCCACCCTGAACAGGGCGGCGGTCCTGTAACTGCCACCCTACTCAGAGCGGCGGTCCTGAACGATTTGCCAAAAAGGTTTTTAACACGACTCACATAAAAATCAACGACTCACCAGCTTTTTTCACCGCCTTGGGCTTGCATTTATGTTTTTGGTCCCCTGGAATAGTGTTTGGCCATTGTTTATAGTTTTAGAGTTTAGTTTGGTTTTGATCTTTGGGTGAATGAATTACTATAAATAACTATCTCGTGCTCAAGCAAATGGCCCCTCAAATTTGCCTCTGAATTTCTCTTTACAATAGATTTAGTTTTCACTTTTGCCTAGAACTCTTAGTTTCTTTCATTGCATGCTTAGTTAGATATTGTTTTGCTGTTAGTAAGCCACATATCCATCTTGTGCAAGAACTGTTGATTATTTTATCCAATCCATTGAAGTAGAATAGCTTAGGAAGCCATTAAAGTTGCAGGTTTTGTTCTTCAAACAGGATAGTTTCAGGTTCTGGATGCTTTATGTTGCATGACTCGCAATAGATCCCTCTAGGAATTGCATAAGCCAAGCTCTGTACTCTTGCGCTATCCCTCTCCTACTCGCATTGTATTCGGTCTGTATTCTGAGCTACCTTTTCCTAATATCTACTTCTGTTGATGCTAGCATTACACACTTTTCTGGATCCACGTGAACACGAAGGAATGAGGAGATCACACTGAGGGGACAAGATCACACACACCATTGGATTCGCCACTGTTCTGCAGAATCCAGGTTCTAACTTTCAAATAAGTTAGAATCATATAAAATAGAGTAGTTAATTGCTTTATTTCAGTTAATTCTACTCTTGATATTGCCAGGGAAGCTATGGGGATTGATAGTTTCTGAGAAACTATGATTCACTCCTCACCTCTGAGGTAGGATCGAGAGTCTTACAAATAGATTAGATAAGTTATTTCATTGTTTAGAATAGATCTACAAATTACACAGACAAATAGCTACACTCGGTTATTTTGTTTGTTTTAAGTTGTTATTTTAGCTGTCAATTCTAGATATTTTAAATATTCTGCTTTCTTAAATTCTTATAGTTCATCATAAAATACAAAAATAGAAGTTATACATGTTCTATATATATTTCACGTAGTTAAATTCACTTTATTGCAGTTAGATTTACATTATTGCTTTTTTATGACAATCACGGGACCTAGGAAACCCAGAGAATACATATTTGAGCCAATCGTGCCTCAACCCAATGTCATCACAGCAATAGTTGACATAGACCAAAATATTAGAATCCAAGTCTTCCAAACAACAACAGACTTACAATAGATCGGCTCTCAGTTAAGGGGATTAAACATAGAAGATGACCAAGCACACACATTTTGGTCAAATCAGCCAAACTACATATTACCCTAAGTTCATATCCACATAACTGTAGAAGGGCTTGAAAGAGAGAAAACGTTTGGTTGTGATCCTTTGGTCCCATAGTCAGATGCAGGAGACATTCTCACAGACATAGATACTAGCCTAAGAATTCAAGTTGTAAGAAGGCCTGTGAGGTACTCTGAGAAGATCGCACAACTATTAATTTTGAATATAGAGGTTGAGAAAGCATATGATTATTGGATATTAGGGATTAGGGACTGAATTCGTACATGACCATAGTAGGACTGCAATAACCAAGAGTCTATGGTTGCAATCCACAAATCCCACAACGTAACAAGCCCATAAGTGAATCAGACATAGATGCTGGCTTACGTACACTAGTATTCAGATCTACTCCACTTCCACCTATCATCATCGAACAGTTATCCTTATTAGACATAGCAACTAACAACGCTAAAGAGTTCTGGACTAGGCCAGAGAATCGCCCATAGAATCAAATATATTTATCATCCGTCTTATGACCTTATCTGGGGACATACACGAAACTATCCCAGGTCATTTTCCACGTATACCACAACCTATAGACCGAATCACGCCAAAGCTCGATATTGATTGGAGCCTTCGAGTAGTCATCCTTGCTAATCGATCTATCACACCAGTTCAAGTTAGGAGGGCTTTTTAGCTTCTTTGCCTTAGATTCACAATTTCCATTAGTGCGCGTTGAAGACATCATATTGCCTAACTAGTTTGTCTGCATCCCATGCATATCCCATCCCCACCGGTTGTCTCGGCACGACCTCGGGAGGTCAGGTGCGAGGAAGAGTTACTTGTAGATTCCCAAGCTCGCTTGTCACTTTTTGTCGTACAGAAACCCATTAAACTTGATACAATTTCTTAAATTCTAAAAAATATGAAATAGGTCTACCCATTTTAAGAATAAAGAAGATGGTTGAAAATTATGTAGTTTTTGCCTTCAAATTTTCATTTACAACTTTTTCAAAATTTGCAATAATGGTTCCTCCTTTCTCCCCAAGTTTTTGACAATGTTGCATCTTATTGTCACACTCCTCCTTATATGTTACATGCATGCATTATTTAGTAGTTTTTCATCTATGAGTCTTTGTTATTTTTCCATCATTATCCTTGACTGTCATATATACTTTGCCACAATGTTTCTCAATAGTGTCCAATTTAAGTTGCATTTTATGTTCTTTTCCTAATTTCCAACCACAAATTATACATCTACATTATTTTGGAGTATCACTACCATTATCTAGTTGTACAAGTTCAATGAATGGGTATTTTGTTGCCCATTCTACCTGAAAAGACCTTCTAATTGCCAGGATGTTTTTTTCCTTCTCACAGATTTATTTTTTTGAAGAATCATGTTAATATCATCTTCTTCTTGAATATTTTCATTAGATACTTCATATATTAAAGGCATTTGGTAGTGAGGATTTTCTTCCATCTCTGGCATGTCATCATCAATTATATCTTTATATACTGAAATGTTAATTGTTTCTTTAGAGTATATGTTCTAGTTTAGTGTTTCATGCTGAATATAATTAACAGTAGGAATTTCTATAATCAAACACAAAAAATGATCAACTATTACAAAGATATTAAAAAAATCAAATTGTACTGACCAAAAGAAGAAAGTTAATGATAATCTATACAACTTACCGGTACCCCGTGTTACTATTTCCATTGGATGTAAGATGGGTCTTAATTTTATTTGGTTGGTTGATAAAATTTAATATGCTAATTTTTCATTTGATTTGATTTTCCTTGTGTTCATCATTCACTGAATCCATTGTACCTATCAAAGAGTAATTTTCAAATAGATCAGATATTTTAAAATGTAAGTAGAATATTTAAAAAAAATTAAATGCAAGCTGAAACTAGAAACATGTCGACACAGAAAATTAACATGTGAGTATTGTTGCTAGGGGATAAAATGTCCAATGCAACATGATTAGATGATGTTTAGGTTCATGGTGTATAGTTCCCATAAAAGTGTTTGTGAATTTTCAACATATTTCATTCTTGAAAAGTTTTGTAATGGGAAGATAGAGATTGGTTGTAAAATAGTATTTTAATTATATTTGGTGGTAAAATATAGTACTTGTTGCTGGTGTGTAAAATTTCAACCAAATCCACCAAGTGAAAGGAGATTAATACAAAACATATTTTTTGTTGGAAATTGGAAATAAATTGGTAACATTGGAAATAGATTGGCAACATTGGAAATATCTATGGCAAGAGTGGAAGTTGGAATATTCTAGTAGTATACTACCAGCCAGGAGGCCTACACATTACTACTGGCCAGTAACATACATAATGTTATCGACCAGTAGCAATGTGCAGTGCTACTGACCGGTAGCGATGTGTAGTGCTACCAAATGGTAGCACTGCGTATTTCTACCAGTGTGTAGTATGGTGTATTGCTACCAGCTAGTAGCATTGCATATTGCTACTGGTCGGTAACATACACAATGCTACTGGTCGGCATCACTGTGAGTGTGGATGTTGTCAGCCAATAGCATAGACAATGTCACCAATTGAAAACATATATAATGTTTCCTATCGATAACATGCACAATGTTGTCAGACGATAGCGTATGTAATACTGCCAACAAAAAATATGACAATGAAAACTACCTTAATGCACCATTGCAATATCTAGTCGATGAATTTCTCAATCTTTAAATCATAAAGGTTTAAGGAATTACAAATTTGCAAGGATTATTTAATAATCAAAATTTGGATATGGAATAATGAATTGTAATTAATGAATAATATATATATGGGGTGACTTTGGAAAATTTTAAATTCACACTAAAGGTAATCTAAAAAGAAACAAATGGCTATTGGTGTAAACTCCTTGGCGAACCAACCCCTAAAATTAACTTGTACCTAGAAAATTTTAGCAACCCAGGCTTACTCCCTTCATGAAAAATGCATCAATTTCAAATTTTAAAAACTGGAATCTTTGTGAATTAAAGAAGATTCGCCACTAAAATTTTCCCTGGGTGCTCCTCATGATCATTCCAGATCATATTTTGATAATAACTATTATTTTCTGTGGTGTATATCTATGCTCGAGGCAATCAATTACCCCTTTCAAAATATAACTTTCTTGGGGCACACCTGGATTTCAAAATTTTAATCCAATACAGATCAAAATTCAATGGGATCCAACAAGAGTGGTTTTTGGAGTATATAAGCATCACTCCACTATTTATCTTGATTTAATCCTCTCGTGTTCTTAACTATTGGTCAGGGTATTCAAATCTTTCTAATTTTTCAATGAGGAACACATCAAGAGTTTTAATAGGCGTTGTTATTTCAAATTGTGTTGTAATGTTGAGGTTTTTTAACATTGTGACGATGCTTTTTTTTTGTTAGTTTATTATTTTGATGTACTTTGTGTACCTTTATTATAGAACAATTACAAGAAGGTTCTTTGCATCTCAGTTCAAAAATAACTTTGGTGTCATTCATTCCTATCCATATTGAGTTTGTTTGCAATGTTTCTCTCTTGTCTTTGTGTCACTTGCACATGTTGTGTTTTCATCCTGGTTTATTAAATAAGATATGGTATTTTTTCCTTTTTTCTTTGTATTTAGGTGTTTTTACGTTTCTTTGTATTTGCATTGCAATTTTTTTTCTTACAAAAATTAAAAAAACATATATTCAAAAATTCAAAAAAATTATAAAAACTCAAACAAACATTCACTTATCATAGAATCCTACAATTGGAAAACCCTTGCAGTTGATATTTCAATATTTCAACACAATCTTTATAAAATCATACCTTTATCTATTACCCTAGTGGTCATTCCAATCATTTGACTATCACTTTTCTTTCCCATGGTTTATATAAGCATAAATGTTTTATAAATTCGTATTATTACCATCAGTGCTTGAAAAGTGATATTCATTTACCCTAGTGGTCATTCCAATCTTATGCTCGCAGAAATCAATTATTTTTCCTTTACGATATAAATTCTCCTAGAGAAATTTAGGCTCTCATTCTACCTCTAATGCAATCTAATTTTATTACATAGAGACAATGATCCTTTTTTCATATCGCTCTTCAATGCGGATCCAACATGAGTTTCATTAGGAGTATATAAGCATCACTCCACTCTTCAGTTTGATCCTTTCCGAATGCATTTCATAAATTTTGGTGCATGGGGGAATTTAGATATACTTAATCATAATTGTGGTACGCACTAAGGGCATAGTAAATTGTATTCTTTTTTGAATTTGTGTTGCATTGTTGATGTTTTCTTTTTTGACCAATTACCGATATTATTTTATCATCTTAGCTTCTTCATAGTCATGGTGCATAATTTTACGGCATATATTTGGTTTATTTTCCTTTTTATCTTTTCTTTGTTGTGTGTGTGTGTGTGTGTTGGTTTATGCGCATCTAAGTTACCCATCATGATTCTTTCATAATAATGGTGAAACATTTATTATGCAACTGTAAAAATAAGTTTACTCTAAATTCCACTCTTTAAATGATGCTCACGATTCCCCATAAAACCCATATCGCTAGTGATTCTCCCCGGTTGTTAACAACTCTATATAAACAAGCTCCAAGCCTCCATTTGAGGTTAGTTGGCAGGTGGACATGGCCAAAGGACTTCATATTACATTTTCCTTGTATCATATACCTATTATAGAGTCAGAGATCATCCCAAAAACATTCAAGGCATCAACAATATCTTCTTCCTACTAAAACGGTCATCCATATGTCCAGGAATCACCTCAACAATCTTCTTGTATCTGCAATCTCCTTCTCTTGGGTAATATCATATTATAATCTTCATTCATCAATTTATACAAATTAAGTGGTTTTCCTTACTTCATTATCTTATTATGCATCATTTACAAGCTTAAATCAACCTTTATAGCATCCCTTTTGAGTTCAATATTCATCCATTATCAACCTGTACATTTTCACAGCAATCGTTGGTGATTCATTAGAATCACTAAAGATTCCTGTCTAAAAGGTATTTCTACCCATAAGCTTGCTTTTTAGACATCTAGATCACATAATTTACTACTGTAAGACCCCTCATAATGTCTTTCCATTCATATCAAGCTCTTTTGAGCCACCTGTAGCACTCTATCAATTATCTTAATCAAATCTATCATCCTTCTCACCTTAGTGAGTGCACATCTATCTACATCCTTACTCCTTTGAGCCAATTTGTGGTTCCCAGACTCCCTTTGGATTATGTATCACCATCAGACCATTATATAGCCATGGAATGCGTTAGTCCCTTTTCCTTTGCATTGTTGGTTATATCAATTTATCTTATCATTATTAGATTAATTTCTTGAACACATATTGACATCCTTGCAAATAATTTCATTAACTTCTGAGGACTGGCCTTTATCAGTCAATACCCCATATATCTATCTAATCCCATTTTATTATTAGTGTATGTGAAATGTAGGTTCCTCCGTCGGTGAAATAAGGAAGGATATTTCATCCATCAACTACATCACACATCATTGCGGGTATCGGTAAACACTACGTCTTCCGAGGCTGGTTTTATTTTTATTGTTCCACTTCATTAATTTAAGTAGTAATAAGGCCTTCTACTATGTAATCACTAGCTATCTAGTTAAATCACCAGCAATTGGGTGATTGCCATAGATTATGTCAATCGTTGATGATCTCTATGACTGCTTCTGATTACTCAGTTAATCAACCTATAACCTCATTTTCTCTTTTTGTTTTCTATCCTCTCCTAACACTTTTTGTAAGTTTTTTATTATGAGTATTTTGTTGCTGCATTATTGCTTTAAAAAATCAAAATTTAAAACTTTTAAAAAGGAAGTGTTTCTCAGGTGAGTCTTTCCCTTTCTTTTTGTTTTTCAAGAATTGTTTTATTTTGTCCTCATCGAAGTAAATTGTTATTTTGGGTTTAAAACAAACCTTGCATCCTGTTTGATCACATAGATTAATTTATTGCATTCACTTTATCTCCCTCACATATAGCCAAACCACGTCAAATATCAAATTTGCATCAAACACTCCTAACCAGGTGATAACTATTGGGATTTCATCATTCAATAGGGAAACTAGTCCTCAGTGTTCTAGCGGAGTATAAATAATTAGTATTGGTATATTGGATAAATACTCAACTTCCTTAACATTGTGGGACCATGAAGTGAGGGGGTAGGCCCTAATACTAGGCCTTGTACTAGCACTAACACAGATTTGGGCATCACGTAGCTTCAGGTATATCGAGGACTCCAGCCTTAAACAAACCTGAAACTAGCCTTAGAATGGCCATATCATTAAGCTCCCTCTAAGCCTCTTCCTTGACCTATAAATTCTAATCAAGATAACTAAAATTATTCTGCTTGACTTGTCTATTACATTTTTAATCTCTCTTATGTATTTGTTGTATCATTATCAGTTGACTATCATTTAATATGGATCAACCCTCTACATTAGTGTATCCCTTTAACCCTTATGCTTAATTTTCACAATCATATTTGATTCCTTCATCCTACATAATTTCATCCCTATCAATTTAAAAATATCCCCTACACATGATTTATTCCTTATAAATTTATCAACCTATCACATCCCAAGGAGGTACTTCACTTAACTCTACATTTTTCCATCCATTTAGATACCTTTTATCTGTATGGAACCTCTACTTTCATCCAATCTACAACTATAATGACCCCATCCAACCACCCTATGACTATCCTTCACAACCATTTACATCCAAACTATCGGCTCCTCATCCCGTGTAGAGTGTATCCCATAATTGATCTTCTGACTTGTTCCCCTCCTATCACAACCAAGGTTTGAATAGAAACATTCCCCAAGGATTTTATCTAATCAACTTATTTCACCCCCTCAATCCTCTTTCTTAATTCCATCAGACATCCCAAGACCATACATGAGATAGATAGGTCATCCCAATCAAGGCTACCCTTCCTTATCTTTGAACGGGAGGAACATATCATCACATCCCTAAGACATCTCCCTACCATCCCTTTAGTCAAAACCTAATATACAAATAAATTTATCCTCTCAATCTATTGTTTTTAGCCACCCATCAAATGTTTTTCAATCAACAAAACCAGTCTTACTCTCAAAATGGTCAATGAAATCAATCACATTTCATCCGAGGTACATGTTAATTCCTGCAGGGATCTAATCCTACAAATGGATCCCCTCTGTTAAATAGATTAGGTAATTATAAGGTGTATACCAAGGGAACTTAAGATCCTCACTTATGATGAAGTTTGTACCATGAACCCATCCATCCATCACTGGAACATAGTAAGGAATAGCTTATCCTCCATATTGGGAATCCTAAGGTTTACCATGTTTCATGTTATAATTTGATTCCTTGTCAATAGATATAAAACTCCATCAGGATCTCATTCCACCAAGATCTGACATGTTTAGAACCTTTCTATGTTTAAGGACCTGCCTTAATACTATAATCCCTTGCTCAACATGTTTTTCTCTTTCACTCAGACTAGCCATGTTATTTCTTCATATCAACTTCTACTATAAAGAGATTAACTTGCAAAACATCATCCATCATTGATCATCTTTCTACATTTTTTGTAAACCCAAGTCTATAAATACGAGGATCCCTTTTGGGCTTTTTCAACTTCAAATGGAAACCTTGTATTATCAATAAATTTAACCTTATATATAAAAAAACCTAGAATCATTACCTCAATCATAGGATCGAGTTGTTTTCTTGATTTATGTTGAGCATCATATCTCATAACATGGATCCTCCAGATAACCACACATTCTAGACATTTGAGAATGCCTTCATGCATGGTAAGAAAATTAGAAATAAAATTAAACGAGTTGATCTCAATCCTCAATTACACATGTCCAATCTTATTATCCTAGGTCTTCCTACCAATTTTGAGACTATCAGGAATGCCATCCTATAAGAATCTTCCTAACCCATGACCCTCGAAGGATTCCTTTCCACATAGATATTGTTGCATCCTTTCTAGTTCAAATCATCAACTCATCACATAATCTTCCCCATAAGGATCTTTGTTGTCATTCACCAACGCTTCCCCTTGAAGGACTCAATCCCCTGAGATCCTTGTTAGATGTCCTAAAGCTTCATTTTATCATAATAGGAATGCCCATTGTTTACCTGTTTTTAGATTTACCTTAAATACATTTTTAAGGATGGGGAGTGGATCCTGAAAGCATTCATAATAGTAAATATCTCACATCTAACAAATGTTATAGTAGAAGTGCTATGGGTCACTGTATAGTCACCCACTTCAATTTGTCTTAGGGTTCGTTAAGAACATGTCCCTCATCTGAATAAGACTCCTTCCCTATCTTTCAGGAAGTCTTTGTAGAAACTTTTCCTGAATCAAACATGGAAAGTTCTATCAAATGACCATCAAATCCATGGAAACCTCACCATATCATCATGATTTCTTAGCCTTTGATAAGCGTCTCCTTGTATCTAATTATAAATCGTTATAAAATTTAAATTATCACATCCCATGACCTCATTACCTCTTTGATAGATTTTAGTAAAAACCAGGCCTTGGGTTTGAAACCAACATTTGAAAATAACAACACACATCAATCTAAGTGTTCAACCTGACCATCAATGTTGGGCCTCATCCTTTGTCCATTAGATCTATTGGTGCTATTGTTCTACCCTTAAATCTAGCGTTTTGGGACCCCATCAGTAATCTCCATTCATGGCAACACCATGATTGCGACTCATACCTCATCCATAATCCATCCCTCCTCATTTTTTTTGAGACCTGGATCCAATTATCCAATTATTGAATCTTACACCCATCATATCTCTCTCTTATTCGATCAAAATTTCCTTCCAATTTCACTTCCTCACAACATACACATCTATGAAACTTCTGGACCTTCATTCCTCTCGATTGAGTCCTACTAAGATTCTTGTAAATCAAAAGTTCATTCGGTCCATTAATCAAAATCCCCAAAAGGAGTATTACAAATGACATCCATCTCTAGATGAACTGGGTCATTCAAGCTTCTCTTACACATTACAACTAATAAAAACAAAATCCAATTCTCCTAAACCTTGTACCTAACAACTTCAATGTAAAAATGCCTATCATAGAATTTGGAACAAGTTGTTTAAATATGTATGTAAATTATGGAATACGATAAATCCATAATCCAATGATTCTCGAGTGTCTTCATAAATATCTTTCCCAGAAAGGCCATACCAAGTCCCATGGAAGCATATTGATCTACAGTATCCAGCCTCGATGATATGAAACCATTTGGGTCTCCTTCTCCCTTAAATTTTGGAATATCAAAAATTTGCATGGAAGCATGATACCACATATAATGAATTCAAGGGATTATTTTAAGTACTCAACAATAATACACCATTCATAGGATAGTCCACCATTGAATATCTTGATTAGGAGGTGAAAGGGAGGATCCTAAATCAAGTCTTGCATTAAGGCATTGATATGGAATCTATTTTATCACCTTGATGAAGGTCCATAAGTCTCAAGGGATCAGTATGGGTCATCTGACCTATATCAACCATATGCAAAAGGTCCCCTCATACTAGGATAGAGTAGAAGGTGAAAATCAAACTTCATCATTGCTTGAAGGTCCATTCGATCTAATTTTCACTTCTGGCTATCCCTTCCAAATGTTCAATGGATAATTTTGAGAAGGATGATCCTTTATTTACCATATGTGTTAATCCTATCAAAGATCATCCAGATTTGACTAAACTGAAAGTAACCTTGTTTTACACATGATGTTGTATTGGTTGTTCATTAGTAGGAATGTATCCCTATTATCTACTGGATATTTATGTTCTGCCCTACTGCATGAGCTGGTTACGATGGTTGGGAACTCTCTAGTTCTCTAATCCTGTCACCTACTAAAGTAGAAATGACATACATTGGGAGAGGATTGAGTCCCTTGTTGGGGTTCCATGTAGCACATGGTTTGGTTGAAAAGATCATGATACCCTTTTATGAAAGGAATGATAAGAAATTGTTCTCTTCCTCTAGATGATAATAGCACATCACATTAGATTTGTATTCAACATAAGAGGTTGTAAAATATCATTATATCCAAAGAATCATCTATTTGATGAAGACATTAGTTATTCATGACTTGAATTAATCAATCTAAAGATGTACATATAAGGAGGTTTTGCAACTACTACCTAAATCAGGGTGAAGAACCTCTTTAATACTTAGTTAAGTTAACTCCAAAAGACTAGTAAGCTAATTGCATTGGGTTGACTGCATTACATGTTTGTAACAGTTGATCAAAACCTCCATCCTTACATAGCTAACACAAGTTGAAGGGTAAGTAATGGAATAAATATGGAATAAATAATAACCTACACTAACACCCTCCAGAAAAGATAGGGGACTAGGTGGGTGGAAATGTTTCTATAATGGGTCCTATCAACAAGCCTGATGAGGTACCAAACTACTCTTCTGGAAAAATTTAGACACCATAAGGTACCTAAAACCAGTAATAAAGAAAGTAGAGAGAAAAGGTAATAGCAATGAAAGATATCCTAAGAAGCTAATTCAAAAACTTCAATGTTGGAAGTTGGTGCCACTTTGGTATGAATCCAAAGTCGATCATAGAACTCAAAAACAACTGACATTCCCTGGGTTTCACTGAATAGCTCCATGTGGAAACTGTCAATGGAGTGATGCTAAAAAGTGAAAAACAATAACCAAACATAATTTGATCAACTAGATATTGGAATAGGTGTGCCACGATCCAAGAAAAACCAAGGAAACAAGGCAAGGACATGAGATATAAATAAATAGGAGTGCCACAATCCAAGAAAAGCCAAGGTAACAAGGCAAGGACACAAAATCTAAAGAAGCAAGATCAACTACTACAAATAGGTGTGTCACGATTCAAGAACAATAACCAAGGTAACAAGGTAAGGACATGAGATCTAAATAAATATGAGTGCCATGATCTGAAAAACCAAGGTAATAATGCAATGAGACACGAAGCCCAAAGAATCAATAACAATACCACACCCTCCCATACTATTAAATGAGTAGAGTGACACCACAAATCTATATGAGTTTCCAAAATCAACTACTCAAACACTGACAAACTAACACTGGAAATCACCAGAATAGCTCCCCCACAAGAGAGACTATCAACATGCCAAAAAAAGTGTCAAAAATACAGATCCAAAATATCTCAACAAACAAGAGAGATATAAATGTATACACCCATAGATACAAGAATGCAACACCCAAAATTTTAGGACGTCAGGCTCAACTAAAATTGCGTCCACAAGTGATTACAACACCCTCCCAAATTTGGCACTTTATAATTGAGTGCATGTAAATATTACAATGAGTAACAATACCTTTTACATTTGAAATATGTGTATAAAAATTTCACCAATGCATAGATCTCGAAAAAATACACAATTTCAAAAAAAAAATCACCTTAATCTAAGCTATGGATCAAAAGTTATGAGCTCTAGAAGGTTTTTCTATTAAAATAATATTTTAATGCTGATGTTTTTTTAAAGGTACACATGACACCCAAATGTCCAAAGGGTAAAAGAGTGCATCCACACTATATGATTTGCAACCAAAGGATAAAAGCTTGCGCCCAAAACTTGAAAGTCCAGAGGGTAAATCATTGCATGGGGTACACGTCTATATCCAATGGATAAAATAATGCACCCAGAGGGTAAATTTGCCAAAGGGATAAAAGACTGCATCCAAAACCAAAATATCCAGAGGGTAAAAGAATGCATCTGTACACACTTATATCCAATGGATAAAAGAATGCACCTAGAGGGTATAGATCTGCATCCAGTGGATAAAAGACTGCATCCAAAATAGAAATATCTAGAGGGTAAAAGAATGCATCCGGAAGGTACACACTTATATCCAATGGATAAAAGAATGCACCCAGAGGGTATAGATCTACATCCAATGGATAAAATACTACATCCAAAACAAAAATATCTAGAAGGTAAAAGAATGCATCTGGAAGGTACACACTTATATCCAATGGATAAAAGAATGCACCCAAAAAGTACAATTGTTAATATAAACTTTGACTACAAATATCTCTTTTTCTGGTACCTGTATAAAAAAAAAGAGAGAAATCCAAATTTTTTTTTGAAAAACCCATAAAGTTGATATAATTTTTGAGTCAAAAAATATGTATGTACATAATTGTACGGATTTTTTGAGAAATGTGCCAAAAAAAAAGAATTTAAAATGTCTATATTTGACTATCTCAAAACATGGTCAAGTTTACAGTCAATTCTAGGGTTTTGACACCTTTCAAATCCAATTGCGCACTCTGCTTTGCATAAAAATGCATGCTGTAGAAAAATGCTAAAAATTTCCGAATACATGAAAATAATAAACCCTTGCTTGTAAAGAAAAACTTACAGATGAAATTCTACATCATCTATAGCTCTGATAACATGAAAGGAACAATAATAAGATTGTTCTAAGCCGAGATCTCAAATGATAATAGAACATCACATTAGATTTGCAAAATAGAATAGCTAAAATACCATATATGGAAATCCATCATAATCCATAATGCTCAATACATTACAATAAAATGACTTGAATTAATCAATAAGAAAGATGTACATATAGGAGGAAGGAAGTGCAACTACTACCTAAATCAGTGGTGAAGAAATCCCACTAACTGATACTGGTAGTTAAGTTAACTCTAGAAGACTAGTAAGCTAACTCCACATAACTGAGAAGCTAACTCAACACAACTAGTAAGCTTATTCCACACAACTAGTACACCTAAGCAAGCTAACCAACAAACGTAGGGCTAACACAAGTGTAAGAATTATCCTAATAAATAAATAAAAGGATAAACAATAACCTACACTAACATTGTAATAGACTTTTTGGAAACTAGGACATTGAGAGGGGGGGTGAATTAGTTTCTATTCAGATTTTTACCTCATAAATTTTTTCACTCAACTTTCATCAATTACTCTAGATTAATAATCACAAGCAACATAAAGACAAATCACACACTGAGACCCAAATTTAATGTGGGAAACCCAAACTGGGAAAAAACCCACTGAAACCATGAACTATGCTTAGAGAATAACTTGTCTTGTTTCTATTACAATGGTTTTCATGGTTGAGCTTAAACTCAACCTGGAGCTGCAACTCCTAAGTTTGACCAAGTTGTTACTCAGTCTAGAGGCTTCAACCTCCTATAATTCAAGCACTTGCTACTAATCTTTAGTGAGCTTCAACTCATAGGGAAGCTTCAATTCCCCTACTATGCTAATCTATCACTTAGACTTGTTTGATCAATTTGGTCACTCTAGGTTTAATGTCTTGCACAGCTAATAATGGCCTCTATATTATATCTTCTCTTCTTCTCAAATCTCTTCCAACTCTCTGATTTCTTTCTAATCATCAATTACAATACAAGGCTCTACTTGTAAAGCTTATATCATTTCATGTATGATAGCTTCGTACTTTCAAGACTCCATCTTCTGAGTCACATATGTTCTGTTATAGTACTCATGCTGAAATTTCAATTTATTGTGTTCTCATACACTTCTATCATGATCTTCGAATTGTGTTTGAAAATTCAAGAATATTCCTATCAGGTTCTTATTTTTCACCTTAATCAAGTTCTTGTTAACAAACTCACTGTATCAAATCTAAACACCTTTTGGCACCACCTCACTGTACTTTTGTAATTCATCATATATCTCAGTTTGGTTACACTCATGCATTTGGTTCTTTACTACTCTTCACCTTCAATTTCACTGTGCATAGTAATTTACAGGTAATCTTTTGATTTTTTAGTAAGTAAACATCTTTTTCACCCAAAGTATCATTTCTTCTATATGATTATCAACATTATAAGCACTTACATGTACCTCATCTTCTTATAGACATACAAGTCTCATGCATTCATATATATTCCACATTTTTAATTTCAACACTTATCACCATATTAACTTCATTGTTAGCACTTTGATATCTACATTTCATTATTCTTGATCTTTGTCTTTATATACTCAATTTGATAACTAACTCATACACTTATCACCTTTTTAATTCATAACTCTCATTTTAGTCTACTATTTTCTTCCACTTTAAAAAAACTTGTGTAGTCCTAACTCTTTCACATCCATAGCGTAGACTCTTCAACTTCTCAATAATCATTTTAACAAGCTAGTTTACTCAAAAGACAATATACTCCCTAAATTCTTCAATTTTTTCCATTTAGTGCTATTTGTGTCTTTTAGACTTCCTCATTCAAGATTTGTCAAGATACACCTTCCTTGACTAATTAATGTTCATCTTCTTAATACGAGTTAGAAGAGAGAAATACATGAACTGATAACTAGTTGTAGCTAATTGACTCCTTCAAGAACTCAAGAATTTAAGCGAAGTGATATTTTCACGTCATTAAACCTTTCATCTTCTCAAGAAGGTTGACACAGATTCATACTGCCCATTTTGGAGCTACTACTTACATGACATCTGTTAAACTGCAGCACTTTCAATACTTGTAAACCATGACAGAATTTCTTGAGACACAATCTTGACCAAGCACCCTTGTTCATAAGCTTTGAGATGAAGCATTTCCCATTTACAATCGAACTTTGTCTAGCCAAATGGACCTTGTGCATGATTTTTTGTCATAACAAAAAAACTCACTCAAGCAATTTCAAAGCTTCCCAACCATCCATTGACCTCATTTGTATTGGATAAAAAAAGAGCGAGTTCTTAATTGACTAAAAAATCTCTTAATTTGAAAAAAATCCAAATTGTTGTCTTTGACACGACTAGCAGATAAAACATCATGAAAATATTCCTTCATTCGTGATGAAACAATTTGATTCCTTTTGTAACATGTTTGTGTATGCTCCCACAGATATTTCCACATTTTTTTGTGAAGTTTTGTTGGAGGAAACTCAGATTTGAAGATTTTATTTCTACAACCCTAGTTTTAGGGTTTTGGTGACTGTGAAGGACTGGGACCAATAAAAAATTGTTTTCTTATCCAATTATTAATGAAATTGATAACTTCAATGCATTGTTGAGGTTATGTGGAAGTACATACCATCATTTCTAATTGATTTTAAAGCATAAGCTTCTCCCATTAGCTCCCAGTCAATGCTTTGTAATCACAGAACTCTAGCAAATGAAGACATGATAGTGAAAAGTACAGTTTCAACTTTCTTGATGAAACAGAGTATGTGAGAGGTCCTTGAGTCTTGGTTCATGGAGAATGAATAAGCTCTCCTTATCATGTTTAGAGCCCCAACCATACCATTTTCATAAATACCCTAACACTTTTATGTAATCCAACCAACTTGCATAGTGGATTTCATATTTGTCATTGTCACTTTCTAAACTACAAACTTCTTACCATTTGACTTATTTTCATATATGTCGAACTTTATATTTCCCAGGTATGCTTCAAAAAGGAACAAGATGATCTTCAAGCAGAGGAGTCTTCAAGAGAACTATCTTCAAACATGCATGTGTACATTGTTTTCTTAGCAAAGCAATATCAAAAAGTGGAAACATGAGGTTTGTGAATTGAAACTCATAACAAGAATCAAATGTAACCATTTCAAGAGATAAACTGCACCATACTTTCCAGTCAAAATAACTTTTGAGCACTATCCCCTGGTTGTACCTTTAGATCACATAATTGAATGAGATTGTCCTTACAAAACAGGCTAAGATGGATTACTAGATGAAATGTTCTTGAATAGTTCATGCCAGATTTCCAACTATGGTATGAAGAAGACCTCATCGAGCTCTGAACATATGCACTACTTCACAAAATTTACAGGAAAACAAAAATAACTCATTTCCAACTCAGTACTTCAAGAAATAGACCTGAGAAGAGAAATAACCATGTCAGTAAAATGCTCATATCTTCTTTAATTCTCATCCAATCTTCCTCAAACTTTTTCCAATACTCTCAATGCTACGGAGTCCTCTTTAAAAAGTCCTTTTATGATTTATCTGAACGAAGGCTCGACATATTTTTCTTGGGTGCTAAAGACAATCCAGACTGCTCAATTTGCATTCTTCGCAAAGAGGGGCAGTTTTAGAAAAACTTGAATAACTTTAAATTCCCATTTGAAAATTTGATGAAATTTGGAATGAAGCACTACAAGGCACCCATTCATACACATTCCATGTGTTGTTTATCCATAGTTTTTCCTATACAACTCAGACCATCTCATTTAACTTAGCAACCACTGCCAAGTCCTCAAAGGCAACTTTGGTGAACTTTTGAATTTTACATCCAGGGAGATAAAATAATAATTGTTGTTGCTCACACATACCCTATACAAAATTCCTAGGGTCATTCCATGATCACATCATGTTTTCATGACCTGTACCAACCTTTCACACTTCATCAAGCTCTAGAAATAGGCCTAAATGAGCCAGTTACAACTGTAACTTCCACCTGACTGACCATGAAACTCACTCCTAAAATCTCTTGAACATGCTGAATACCATCATATCTGACATGTGGAACCTTTGCACCAAGCATACCAACCATTTCCTTCTTTCACTGGACTCTTGCCTCACAGACCAAGACTGCAGACACACTGTCCAAAACCATCCTGAAAGCACACTAAACCACTGAGAAGGCACTACCAATTAACCTTCATACCTTTGACTAATCTTCACTTCACCACTCACTACTTTTTCATCAATTCCACTTGACATAAATGATAACACGAATGACTAGGGTTCAAAAAAACTAATCCCTCAAATGACAACTACCCATTAAAATCATAGATCGATCTCTCGAAGGATGGTTGTTTGTAAAAAAACAAAAATCAAAGTCAAAAGTCAAAAGTATATACCCCTCCCTCAAAGGATGGCTACCCATGTAAAATAGATTCCCGCATCAATCAACCTTCAAAAAATTCAAATATCAAAAGCATCCTAGGAAATATTCCCGCATTGATGAAATTTCCCATCAAAGAAAACTTCCAACATCGATCAATTTGTGTCAAAAATAAGTGTGTATAGCCATGGAATTTCTCTATGAAACTTTTGAAAAGGAGAACCCTCTTTTCCCACATAACCTACACATGTTAAACCCCTTATCTTGTTCTAGGAAGGTATACATTTCACTTCCATCTATATCCAAGATCCTACGTGTGACTACCCAGTGTTAGTCGTCTGTTAACATTTTTTGAAAAGGCCAAAAATGCAAGATCCTTCACTTTGTTGTTTCCCATCACATATGTATCAAATATAGTACAAAGAAATCAATCCACATTTCATTCTTGACCATGGTTTTGACAAAAATTAAGTCACTTTAAAATCAATATCAAATAACACATCATACCTAAAACATAACTTAAATAGTTGTCAACCTTGCAACATCCACATCTATCAATATATCTATCATCATATCAAACATTTTCTCAATACCCACACAATCCTCAACACATCTCATAATTCCATTGTTACATCAAAAATATCACATTTAATCAATAAAATTAACATTTGTCAACCAAATGCCTCCTCAAGTGCTACATCTCTGATCACCATCAGGACCCCCATATAGGCCTCATAATCCCACCTTGTGGCAACATCAATTTCTATTCCTTTGACATTATAAAATTTTCATGTCATCCCTCATCACCATTAAGTCATATTTCTATAGGACACGAACACTTTGGTTCCCCTATCACTTGACTTCTTGGCCTTGTAAGCCCACCTTTTTGGAAACATCAATTTTTGGTCCCTTGACCTCATCAAACCATCATATTTTTTGGAGTTAATTCATATGTCTATAGGATACGAACCCTTTGATTCCCCTATCACTTGAATTCTTGGCCTCATAATCCCACCTTTGTGGAAACATCAATCTTTGGTCCTTTGACCTTGTAAAAACATCCTTTTTATTTACCCTTATCATCATACATCTATAGGACATGAACCCTTTGGTTCCCCTATCACTTTATTTTCTGACAACACCCATCTTGTTTCTATACCTCGTCTTGGGGCATCATCTCTCATCTTCCCATCCTTGCATCTTTCATCCATCTACCTCTTTCAAATTCATGATCGATTCCCTTTTAGTTCATAAATCCTTAGTTTGAGGGGGAACACCTCATCATATAATTTTACATATTTCCCTATCTATCACAAATAATTTTTGTCTTGCGGCTTGCATACACCAAACCACTCAACAAAAAGGGGAAAATTTAGACACCTAAAATTAGCACCACTAATCCATGTGTCTGCATCCTCTAGCTCTCATGCATTATCACATCACCATCATATTATACATTAAATCCATTATCACATCACTATCATATTATACATTAATTCCTTATCTTAAGTCTTATTCCTCCCCCCTTTATATTTACTCCCCAAAAATATTATTCTACATCTGTAAAATCCTATTTTATCCTCTCCTAAACCACTCAAACCACTTAAAAACCAAAATCAAATAAAAAACAAGATCACCAACTTCTCAACCATTTAACAACATTCCTTACCTGCATAACCTCTTTCCAACCCACATCCTTTGATAAAACAAACAAAATCTCAATTTCGGAGGTGGTTGTAACCTTTTTTCCTCATAAAATCCCGATCACTAACGATTAAATAGAATCACCAGTGATTCTCCCTGGTTGTTAGCAATTCTATATAAATGAGCTTTAGGCCTCCATTTGAGGTTAGTTAGTAGGTGGACATGACCTAAGGACTTCATATTAAATTTTCCTTGTATCATATCCCTATTATAGAGTCATAGATCATCCCAAAAACATTCAAGGAATCAACAATCTCTTCTTTCTCCTACGAAGGTCATCCATACATCTAGGAATCAACTCAATAGTCTTCTTGTATCTACAATCTCCTTCTTTCAAGTAATATCATCTTCTAATCTTCATTCATCAATTTATACAAAGTAAGTGGTTTTCCTTGCTTCATTATCTTATTTTGCATCATTTAAAAGATTAAATCAACCTTTTTAGCATCCCTTTTGATCTTAATTTTTTTCCATCATCAACCCGTACATTTTCATAGCAATCATTGGTGATTCATCAGAATCACTTACAATTCACCAGAATTGTTGACGATTCCTCGCTAAAAGGTATTTTGTCCCATAAGCTTTCTTTTTAAACATCTAGATCACATAATTTACTACCGTAAGGCTCCTTAAAGTGTTTTTCCAGTCATATCAAGATCCTTTGAGCCACCTTTATCACTCTATCAATTATCTAAATCAAATCTATCATCCTTCTCTCCTTAGTCAGTGAACATCTATCTACATCCTTACTCCTTTAAGCCATTTTGTGATTCCTAGACTTCCTTTAGATCATGTATTATTATCAGAACATCATATAGCTCCCTTTGCCTTTGCATTGTTTGTTATATAATCTATTTTATCAATTTATCTTATCATTAACATATTAATTTCTTGAATGCAGATTGACATCCTTACAAGGAATTTCATTGACTTCTGAGGATTGACCTTTGCCATGAAATCTACCATATATCTATCTAATTCCATTTTCTTCTTAGTGTTTATGATCTGCGTGTTCCTCTGTCAGTGAAAGAAGGAAGGAGGTTTCATCCATAAAATAAAACACACATCATCGTGGGTATCAGTAAACCCCATGTCTTTTGAGGTCAGTTTTTTTTTTATTATGTTTTAATGAAAATTTTCAACATGACAATTTATAATTTTCAAGCATTACAACAATCTCCTTGTGTCAAAATTTCCAAATTTTACCTTTCCAAGACATCCCAAGTCTACCCATCCTTAGTACCAACCTTACCTAGTCATTCCAATGACCCCCCAGTGGATTTCAACTCATTCCCCTATGTGAATTAAGGAATTTAAGTCAACCCCCCTAGGCGATTTTAAGATTTCTCAAATAACGCCAATTTTGGGCAGTTTTGGGAAGGGCTACCACTGGCCCTCCCAAGACTTGTGCAACCCCCTGAAGCAAAACATAAGATAAAAATTCAACATGGAGATACAATAAAGGTATAATAACATCAAGGAAATGGTTTTGGAAGATTTAGGAAATATTTGGAGGTTTTGGGGCAGATTCGTCAGAAATAGGGTTCTCAAGCCTAAGTAGTACACAGGGCCAAAAATCTACTAAGCTTTGGAAAATTATTTTGGGAGCTCTGGAAGGAGTTACGAGCTAAACAAGACATTTTTAGAAATAGAATTCAGATCTCTAAAATATGGTGGAATCATACTCTTGACAAAACCTAGGCATAATAGGTCTATATCCTATTTTTCTCATGCTTAGTCATGGAGAGAAAATAAAATTCTATTTTTTAGGGCATAAATGGAGGAATAAAGAACTGATAACCCCACCATTGGATTCAAAAGGCCCTTATTAGTCAATTAAATATAAAATTTCACCTTGAAACTCATTTGGGAGCTCAAGATGTCGTCGTTACAAGTTGTCCTCAAGGTAAGCTTCTAATAGTTAGTCAATTTTTGAAGTGGACACGTGTCAGCTCCAGGAGCCTAGCGCATTTTGATGTCCCCTTTTCCCCTTAAACTAAGGGACATAGGGGATAGTAAAAAGCACCCAACTCTATTTTTCCCTATGGTCACCCATGGGACCCTCCGCATCGCCAGTTTAACCCCTAGGAGCATGTCAGAGCCTATTTTCATAGTGTACGGATGCCCGCCAAGTGTCAGCTCCAAGCGCGATGTGAAAATCAATGTCCCTTTAATCCCTTTAGCTAACGGGACATAGGGGAAAATAAAATGTGCTCAGCCTTGGGTATGCCTCCTGGTCCTTCATATGTCTGATTTTCAGCCCCTAAGTGCTTTTCTCTAGCTCCCTAGCCCTAATGCTCAATCGTCCAAATTTTGACAAGTATAAGCTCTAGGCATGATGTGAAAATTGATGTCCCTATTTTCCCTTTATCTAAAATAACATTATGGACATTAAAAATTTCCCCACCCCTGGTATTTGTATTTTAAAATGCTTTAAAGTTGGCACTTCGCCATTTTCACACTTTCTTCTTCCCTCCACATCTGCACATCTTGCCAGAACTTTGGAAATTTTTTCCTAGATCCTCTAAACCACCATTAATCTACTAAACCAGCTCTATAAAATCCATCATACCATAAAACTAAAAATATATCAAAGGACAATTTGATCAAAGGAATGCATAATGGAAGAGAGAAATGAAGAACTCCATCTTAAAACTCTCATAGTCGTGAATCCAAGAAATCAACATAACTTGCAAAGAGGGGTGCAAATTGAGACAAGGTTTTTTCCTACCTTCACCATTTTTAGAGGCCATAAAAACCCCAATAATAGATCTCTCATTTGCAGAAAGTTTTTTTTTGCAGCGAATAACTCTTCTTCTTGGCACAATGAGAACAAAAATTTGATTTCCCGATTAACCAACAATTAGTTGAAGAGAAAATTTATGAATGAAATAAGAAGAAAAAACCCACATCAAAAATGTGATTTTCATCTCACACCAAGGATGAAATGTAAACCTTCAATTTCCAAGCTCCATTAATGGTTTTCATGTCTGTAATTACCAGGTGAAAAAATTGAAGTCTTAAATCTCATAAACCAGTGATCGGGTAAGCCCAAAATTTTAGACGGTGATATAGGGGAAAAAACCATATCAAAAAACTTTGTTTCATTGTGATCTAATCACCAGAAAAAAACTTCCTAAAAATAACATGCCTTCTACATAGGATACTGTTATTTTGGCTAAGCCACCATCTGAAGAAGTTGCAAAGGGGGTGGTGAAAAAAGAGGAAATATTGCGGGCAAAAATCATCAAAGTGGTCACCTCGATCTAGAATTGACACTTAATAAAAATAGTAAGTGGTCCCATGAGCGCATGCTAAAAATAGTAAACTGATCTCGAAGGTGAAAGGAATGCAGTAAGAAGAAGGATCTGAAGCTGCCACAGTCAGTTGAGGTTCAAAATAATTGAATTTTCACACTTACTAAGAAGGAGCATTCTAAGAAGAAGGAGAATTCTGAGAGTTGAAAATTCAAATTGGCAGTTACAGTTGGAGTTTGGAGAAGAATTTTCACACTTACTAAAAAAATAGTAAGTTGCTCTTTCTAGAAAGAGTAAGTGTTGAGGAATCATGAAGTACAAGTTTTTAGGACAAAAATTAACACAACCTTTCACTTTTGAGTACGAGATAGAGGATAGTGATGTCTCCTATATGGATTTCAATGATTTGAAATCTCACACGACGACTAAGGAAAGAGGGAAAATTGAAGATCAAGTATTCCAAAATGGGTTTTTCATAGGTGCGGGACAACCTTTCACTTTTGAGTATGAGATAGAGGATAGTGATGTCTCCTATATGGATTTCAATGATTTGAAATCTTGCACGATGGATAAAGAAAGAGGGAAAATTGAAGATCAAGTATTCACAAATGGGTTTTTCATAGCTGCGGGACACCCCGTGTTCGTAAAAAGCATTGAGCTGGTCTTGTCCTGATCATATCACTATGAGCTTGAAATGTGGATAATTTGTGTCAAAAATGGCACAGAAATGGTAGTCATTAATCCCAAAACCATCTCACTTGCTCTGTAATTTCTAACATCATCCAACATGGTCATCATCATGAAGTAGAAGGTCTTGAATGAGTAGGAAAGGATGGATGCATACGTGCAAGGGATCACAGTAGGATCATGGATGAAGATAGGGATAAATCCCTCAAGAATGCTAAAAACACTTTCGAGATGTGAGTTTTGGGAAGGCTATTCAGACACAATCACTCTCCTCAACAGAGTGATGGGAGAATTAAACACAAGGGGGTTCCAAGATTTGATGGGCCTTTTCATCTTGATAGTGACTGAAGGAAATCAATGAATTTACTAGGGGAAGATAATTAGTGACAACTTACATCTTCTGTTGAATATTTTTCATTACTATATATGTTGCCATTGATGTCACGATGGATGATTTGATATCCAGTTGCATTGATGGAAAAAGGATTCATTTGGTAAAGTGAGCAAGATAAAAATATGAAGGTTGATTTGTAGTGTTAACCCATAGAGGTTTTGAGATGATCAAGGATAATCCCTAAAGGACTTAGACAACATTTGAGCAAGCCACAGCTATAAGGTGTTAGCCACCAAGTAAATAGAGAGCTACAGAGTAAATAATCTCAAGGAAGGAACCGTAGACTAAAGAAAAGCTCCAGAAGAAGCCGCTAAAGGTAAGAGAGTATTGTAGAGTGAAGAAGGTTAGAAGGTAAATCCACGTGTATGAAGATTTGGATAATGTTGCGTATAAAGGGAAAATATGAAAAACCACGGATAATAAAAAAAATTGCTAAGAATAGAAATTTTTCATAGACAGAAGGAAAGTTACGAAGAACTAGAAAAGGAGAAAATCTATTGAAGGTAGCAAATAAAGAGGAAGCCGCGAGAAGTTGAAAAACCCACACAATGCATACAGATGTCACATATAACTAAAAAAATGCATAAAGAAGGGAAAGTTAAAGGACAAAAGGAGAAGCCACGATATTAAGGAAAATATCAAAGATGCCAAAGGAAGTTGTAGAATGATCAAAGTGAACTATAGTGGATCAAGGATAATTATTTAGAGTTCAAATTGAAAGAGTGAACATTTGCATTCAGATTTCGAAGGAGATTTGATTGATAAAGAATTGCAACTACAAGTACAACTGGAACTTTGCATAGACCAATGAAATTCTTTGTTCTAGCTACCAACATTTAATGCATGTTGACCATGAGGCAATTTGGTTATAAGCTTGATGGAGATTCCTAATTTCAAGGTGAATTAAAATAATTCAAAGAAGATGGTCGTTGTTTTAATTACACGATGCAAATTCTAAACAATGTAAGTTTTCTATTTTTGGAAGTTGGCTAATAAATTGGTTTTTCAGATGCATGGAAGAAGGTGGAATGAAGATGAACAAGGAAAGAATAAAATATGGACTCAGCTGGAAAAATTTAATGATCTGGATTCACAGGCACATAGATCAGGAAGAGTACATGATGTAAATTTTGAAGCAAGTATTTTGAGCATCATTTTGTGCAATAAAAAAAAAATCTAAGTTATATGGTCAAAAGGGGTTGCTCATGAAAAAGGAAAAAGTCACTAGAGCCAAAAAGAGCAAGAGAAGCAAAGAGAAGAAAATATGATGAAATCAAGCTGAGAAGAGCTACAATAGTGAAGAAGAAAGAAGGGTAAGATCAAGAAAACAATAAAGAAAATGATCAGATAAGCAAAGCATAACATTGGTAGTTTGAATGAGAAAAATAGAGCAGAATAAATGAGCAGAAGAGTGTGATAGAGACAAAACATAGATCAAGCTAGGAAAGTGATCATAATTCATTGTATTAGCAATTTTTGTAACTACATGATCAAAATGTATATGTAAAGAAGTATAAGTTGTAGCTTAGCACATTAGGGAGTTGTAGTTTCCTTGTAGGTTGGTGCCTCTAAAAGAAATCTCTTGTGATGCTTAATATTCACTTGAGCCCTTTGTTGTGTGTAATATCAGACATAGGTGTAGGGGTTGGTGCTCCTTATGGGATCGGTGTCTCACTAAAAAAATCTTGTAAGATGTGTTATATTCTTATGAGTCCTTTCTTTGTGTAATATAAGCAACAGTTTTGGTGGGTTTTTCTCCCGAAAGGGTTTCCCATGGTAAATATCTGTGTTCAGTATTTATGTGTATGATGAATACTTGTTTGATTGTCTATTGCTCATACATATAGATTGGTAAAGAATATAAAATTGAATCAAGAGTGTAAAAGTTTTAATCTACACTGATTCACCCCCTCCCTCTCAGTGCTTGTGATCTACAACAATTGGTATCAGAGCAAGTCCTTTTTACAGAATCCTAACATCTTCAAGGAGATCCTCCTATCACAAGCATGGCAACAAATCAGGTACAAGGTGGTTTATCTCTATCCAGATCACCTCTATTCACAGGGACAAATTACGCTTTCTAGAGAATAAGAATGAAGACATATCTGATGTCACTCAGTTTTGACATCTGGGAGTGCATCGAAAAAGGATATACAGCTCCACCCACACAGATCACCTCTTCAGCGGATAAGGTGGAATATGAGTGCAACTCAAGAGCTATGAATGTTATTTTATGTGGTTTGAATGAGACAGAATTCATGAAGGTAATGCACTGCACAACAACAAAGGAGATATGGACCAAATTAGAGAGCATCTATGAAGGAGATGAGAAAGTTAAACTGGAAAAGTTGTAAACTTATAGAGCTCAGTTTGAGAATCTGAAAATGAAGGATGATGAGAGCATCGTGGCATATATGTAGAGAATAGATGAGGTCATAAACATGATCAGAGGCTTGGGAGAAAATATAGAAGAATCTGTCATTGTTCAAAAGGTTTGAGATCCTTGACCAACAAGTATGATGCAAAAGTTTCCACCATAGAGGAAGAAAAGGACATGAAGACTCTCACAATGGATGAACTACAGAGTAATATTGCTCCATACGAGATGATAACTATTGTAACCAAGACCACTAAGAAAGAAGTGGCTTTCAAGGTCAAGAAAGAGATAAAGTCCAGTCAAGAAGATGAAGAAGAATCAAGTTCTACAGATGAGCTAGATGAAGAAAATATTGAGGCATTGTTCGTGAGGAAATTGAAAAGAGGCTCTGGTAAGTACAAAGGAAAACTCCCATTCAAATGCTTTTCTTGTAGACAGGTAGGTCATTTTGTCAGCAGATGCCCAAACAAGAATAAAGATAATCAATCGGACCATGAAAAGCATAGTCATAAACATAATAGAAGATAAATTGAGTATAAAAATAAACATAACAAGAATAAATTCTTCAAGAACAAAAGAAACTTCTATTCTAAAGAAGAATCTAGTGAGTCAGAGTTGAGCAACATAGAAAACTCAGAAAATGAAGATAATGGAGATCAATCAGAATGTCTATTTATGGCTATGGATGTGAATGAAGAAAGTAGTTCTAGAGGGAAGAACTCAATTGAATTTGAAGATTCTGATGAAGAGGAAGCTGAGGTAAATCTTGAAGCAGAGTTGGTAAGTGCACTTGAAGAACTGCAACTATGCAGAAAGAAAAATCAGAAACTAAGATGCACATTAAAGGATTATGAGGAAAAAATCTACATCTTTGAGAAAATACAAGCACAAAAAGAAGAAGAGGAGGCTAATGAGCTAAAGGAACTTGAAACTCAGCAAGAGAAGATCTCTATGTCCTATAAATCAAAAGAGGATGAGTGCTCTAAGTTGAAAAAATAATTAAAGGATTTGAATATGAGATGGACCAAATGTTTAACAAACTAGCTATGTATGAAAAGCTTTAAAAGAGAAATACTGTGCTAACTGATATACTAAGCGGTCAATGAAATACAACTAACAAGTCTGGAATTGGCTTCAAGGGAGAAGGCAAGGAGAAAGAGTTGGCAAGACTGAAGAAAATAAGTTCACGGCTACACCAAGTACTTCCTCTAATCCAAATAAAGGTTTCTATAAACCCACGAGAATAAGAAACATTATTCCTAGGATCACCTATGCAATGAGGTACACACATTCCTTTTATGGGTATTGTTTTTCTTGTAATCAGTTTGGACATAAATCCATGAAGTGTAGAAAGAAATCTAGAGGCTATAGAAGAAATTTTGGCCCATCTTACACCAGTTCAAACTTTAATGTTGCTCAGTACACCTATCACAAGAAAAGAAATAATCCACCAGTAAGGAAACAAGAGCCACCTAAACAACAAAAGTGGATATATGTAAAGAAATATGTGAATAAGAGAAAAGCATGTTTCTCAGTAGTACAGACCACATTCCATGTACAGAATGAGGATAAAATTTGGTATTTGGACAGTGGATGCTCTAGTCACATGACAGGTGATAAAAGTAAATTTATTTCTTTGTCAAATAATGCATCAGGTGTTGTGAGATTTGGTGACAACAACTCTACCAACATAGTTAGAAAAGGGACATTAAGTTTAGATAATGGAAAGACTATTAAAAAATGTTCTATATGTTGAAGGCTTGAAACATAACCTTTTGAGTGTGAGTCAAATGTGTAAAAGAGGATACAATGTCATATTTCATGACTGAGGATGTGATATTATCAACGGTAATACATGAAAAATATTTGCAAAGGCCAAGTGGACAAGAATAACATGTATGTGCTGAAATAGATAAACAATGAGAAAAGCTTCATAGGTAAAGTTGATCATAGCTGGCTATGACACAAAATATTTGGATATATGAGCTTTGAGAATTTGGTTAAATTGAGTGCTAAAGGGCGTGTGAGACACATGCCTAAGATTATTGAACCCGTGGATACACCATGCAAGGCATGTTTACATGGTAAATAGACAAGGAGGTCATTCAAATCAAAGGAGTACTCTACAAGACCACTGGAATTGATTCATATAGACCTGTGTGGCCCTACCAGAATTGAAGGAATATCAAGTGAAGTATATTTTATGTTGATTATAGATGATTATATAAGAATGACATGGGTAGGATGTTTAAAACAAAAGTTTGGAGCCCTAGATAGATTTAATAATTTCAAGGCATTAGTTGAAAATGAGAAAGGATAAGTTACGTGCAACAAGGACATATTAGTATGCAAAGGATATGCACAAATGGAAGGGATTGACTTTGATGAGACATTTGCACCAATTTTAAGAATGGAGGCAATAAGGTTGTTTCTGGATTATGCGGCATACAAGAAGATCAGAGTGTTCCAGATGGATGTAAAATCAGCCTTCCTAAATGGTTTTCTAAATAAAGAGGTATACATTGAACAACCTAATGGATTCTCACTGACTGAAGATAAAGATTATGTGTGCAAGTTGAAAAAATATTTATATGGATTAAAAAAATCTACTAGAACTTGCTATTGCAGATTAGATTAATACCTCATTGAGCAAGGTTTCAAAAAAGGAGTCACGGACAACAATGTATACATAAAGGAAGAAGGAGAACATACTATATCAAAATAGATGAGGACAACTTTCTCATTGTAATAGTATATGTGGATGACATATTTTTTGGTGGAGATCATGACAAGATGACATACGAGTTTCCAGACATGATGAAAGAAGAATTTGAGATGTCAATGCTGGGAGATCTATCTTTATTTTTAGGACTACAGATCCATCAATCAGATCAAGGTATATTCATCTCCCAAAGCAAGTATATAAAAGAGATGTTGAAAAGATTTAGTATGGAATACTTAAAACCTATTGGGACACCAATGGAAGTTGGATGCAAGTTGAGCAGAAATGATAACTCACCAAAGGTAGAAAAAACACTATACATATCAATTATAGGCAGTCTACTTTACTCCACATCATCAAGACTAGACATCATGCAGGTGGTAGGACTGGTTGGAATATTTCAAGTAGATCCAAAGGAAACAAACCTCAAGGAGGTCAAGATAATTTATATATATCTCATGGGAACACTCAAGTATGGACTACGGTACCCTAAAAGTAATGATTTTAGCATAAAAGCATATACAGATGCGGATTTGGTAGGCAGTGTTGATGACAAGAAGAGTACAAGTAGAGGAGATTTCTTTGTTAGCAATTGTTTGGTAACTCAGCTAAGCAATAAACAATCATTAGTGGTTCTCTCAACATGTGAAGAAGAATATATAGTTGTTGCGATGAGTTGCACTCAAGTTCCATTGATGAAGTAGAAATTAGAAAATTATAAGGCAAAATTGAAAATCCAATTCCTTTACTTTGTGATAGCACAAACATAATTAGTGTCTCCAAGAACATTGTGTTCCACTAAAAAACCAAGCATATACCTATAAGGTATCACTTCTTGAGGAAACATGTAAATGATAAGAAGATCAGTCTAGAATATGTGAGCACTAAATAAGAAAGTGCAGACATAATGACTAAGCCGCTACCAAGAGCAACATTTGAACACCTAAGGTATGAATTAGGGGTCATTCCCAATCCAAAAAACAACTAGAGGGTGTGCCAAGGAGGTAGGGAGAATGCGCGGCTATTATCCACTCCTTAAAACAGTGCCGAAGTGAGGGGGAGGAAATCTATTAGTTCAAATTTATCAAAGTATGCATCTTTTCAGGGGGAGCATTTCCACACAAACACTTGAAGAGATGGATAAAAAACATAATCCTAGGGGGATCTTCTTGAGGTAAGCACATGAAAAGACCATCTTACCAGTATATTCAATTATATACAGCATGGATGGCCCTTTTTCATTGTTTTCAAAGGGGGAAAAAAGTTGGAAGTCAGAAACCAATGGCTCATAGAACAAAAGGGGAAGAAATAAAGAAACCATAAACTAGTCCACATACATAAAAGAATAGGAGAAAGGTGGATTCAAGTATTCAATCATTTTTCCATCAAAATTTTATACATGTTTCTATAGGTTGGAGTGTTTCCATCAATGAAAAAGGGGGAGATTGTTGAATATTTGACATTATTATATATGTTGTCATTAATGTCAATATGGATGAGTTGATATCCAATTGCATTTATGGTAAAAAGAGTCATTTGGTAAAGTGAAAAAGTTGAAAAAATGAATTTTGATTGGTAGTGTCAACCCACAGAGGCTTTGAGATGATAGAGGATAAGCCCTAAATGACTTAGACAACATTTGTGCAAGCTACTGATATAAGGTGTTAGCCACCAAGTAAATAGAGAACTGAAGAGTAAAGAAGCTAAACGAAGGAACCACGGACTAAAGGAAAGCTACAAAAGAAGACACTGAAGGTAGGTGAGTGTCACAAAGTGAAGAAGGTATGAAGGTAAAGCCGCAGATATGAATATTTAGAGAATGTTGAGTATAAAAGGAAAAGATGCAAAACCACAGATAAGAAGAAAAGCCACTAAGAATATAGAGTTTTCTGCAGACATAAGGAAATCCTTGAAGAACTAGAAATGGAAAAAAACCACGGAAGGTAGCAAAAAAGGAGGAAGCCGCGAGAAGTTAAAAAATCTGCACAATGCATATAGATGCCATGGATAACTAAAAAACCACATAAAGAAGGGAAAAGTTGAAAGACAAAAGGAGAAGCAACGATATGAAGGAAAATATCAAAGATGCCAAAGGAAGTTGTGGAATGATCAAAGTGAACTGGAGTGGATCAAGGACAATTAGTTAGAGTTCAAATTGAAAGAGTGAACGTTTGCATTTAGATTTTGAAGGAGATTTTATTGACAGAGAAAATGCAAGTACAACTGGAACTTTGAACAAATTAATGAAATTCTCTATTCCATCTACCAGCATTTAATGCATGTTGACCATGAGGCAATTTGGTTATAAGCTTGATGGATATTCCCAATTTCAAGGTGAATTAAAATAATCCAAATAAGATGGGTTGCCATTTTAATTACATGTTGCAAATTCTAAACAATGCAAGTTATCTATTTTTGGAAGTCGGCTCATAAATTTGTTTGAAAGGTGCATGGAAGAAGGTGGAATGAAGATGAACAAGGAAAGAATAAAATATGACCTCAGTTGGAAACATTTAATGATCCAGATTCACAGGTGACAGATTAGGAAGAGTACATGATACAAATTTAGAAGCAAGAATTTTTGGCGTTGTTTTGTGCAATAAAATAAAAACTCTAAGTTATTCGGTAAAAGGGGTTGCTCATGAGAAAGAACTAAGGCACTAGAGCCAAGAAGAGTGATAGAGGAAGAGAGAAGAAAATAAAATGAAGTCAAGCTAAGGAGAGAGACAACGTTGAAGAATAAATAAGGGTAAGATCGAGCAAATAATGAAGAACATGATTAGATAAGAAGATCATAACAACAATAATTTGAATGAGGAAAATATATTAGAACGAATGAGAAGAAGAGTGTGATAGAGAAAGAACAAATATGAAGCCAAGAAAGTGATCATAATTTAGAAATTTTTATAACTACATGATTAAAATGCATATGTAAAGAATTCTAAGTTTTATTGTAGCTTCCTTATAGGTGGGTGCCTGAAAAAAAAATCTCTGTGATGCGTGATATTCACTTGAGTCCTTTGTTGTCCATAATATCAGCATAGGTGTAGGGGTTAGTGCTCCTTGTGGGATCAGTGTCTCACTAAACAAATATTGTAAGATGTGTTATATTCTTATGAGTCCTTTCTTTGTGTAATATAAGTAACAGTTTAGTGGGTTTTTCTCCCAAAAGGGTTTCCCACAGTAAATCTTTGTGATCAGTATTTATGTGTATGATGAATACTTATTTGATTGTTTGTTGCTCATACATATAGATTGGTAAAGAATATAAAGTTGAATCAAGAGTGTAAAAGTTTTAATCTACACTGATTCACCTTCCCCATCTTAGTGCTTGTGGTCTGCAACATTTTAAACTACTCTAAGTGCCCATAAAAAAGAAGTTCCACATGACTTCCTACTTGTTCTATTTTCTCGCCAGTTCAAGGTCATTCAATGGATTAGATCTAACAAAAAAAATTTCTAAGGTACCCGTATTCGAGAAACTCCCGCAGTTGGTAATGGAATAAATTCACAGATACTTCACCCGCGTGAATGATGCATTCACAATGTACGTGTTCTAAAATTTGGAGGGTGATTTAGAGGCAAGTCTGTCATCATAAGCGGCATCCTTAATAAAAAAATATGGCTCCTATTTCATATAATTCTCTACCTTCTCCTACTTACGAGTTTCCAGCTTCGACTAAGCTCCCCTAAGGTTTCCCAAGTACCTTAGTGACCAAATTATACTATTTGAGCTATACAGGAAATTCATACAAGTAAAAAATAGACTCAAGAGTAGGAAAAATAAGGTGATTTCATTTCCCATCTCTCTCAGGGTGTTCACATGTAATAATGCAAATGATGCATCTCATCTAGATGTTGTCTTCACACATTTGACTTTGCATTCCTACACTGTCAGACCCAATTTTGACATTCGAGATGATCCTGACTCTTTTCATGTTCCATACTTACGCCATGATCCAAAAATTGAAGACTATTGGGCCAAGTGTGTTAATGAATTTGAAGTATGAGATAAATATCACATGAGGATGATAGTTGATAAGATGAGTAAATTCTAGTTCTCTTGGTACAAAAATATTTTACAAGATGATGGAATAGAATTGTATGACCCTGAATATACATCGATTAAGGTTTTCCCATTTCCTCAAGTCAATTGGCATGTTTGCAATTCAGGAGACATAAGGTAATGAAATGAGAAAGTGGTCATAAGAATGATGGATTGGTTCCAGAGAAATAGATCCATGTCTATCTAATCGCAAGGTACCTCGACGAGCAAAATTTTTTTTTACAAAAATCATCCTAAAATGTTTTGGAAGTTACTTCAAGATCAAGACACTCTAGAGAAAGCTTAAAATGAAAGGCCATAGAAGTGGAGACCCCTCCTCATAAAAATTCACCAAAGAGAGCCAAGACAAAAGAAGACTCAGTTGCATCAATGTAAGAAGAAGACTTGGTTGCAGAAATGCAAGAGGAAGAGCCAGTTCAAGATCTAGTATTCATATCACAAGAGGCCTCTCCTCTTTTCGACACTAATTCCTCTCCCATCTAAGATGTGCCTCCTCTTCCCAAGAAGGGATTGGTCGATATGCCCCTCGTGGAGCATGAGTGAGATGAAATGTTCCCATGGATGCAAGAGACAATAACACCTGATACTCACACTTTTCAACAATTGGCAATCCCTGATTTATCGGTAATTGCATCATTGGCCAAGGGAAGAAATAGAAATATCACTCACACAGCCTCACAGTTCTACAGTGGAGAAACTGGTAATCAGTATATTAAAGTAGCCCGACTGAAGGTGGTCAATCCAGTGGACGAAATGACACCGGTTGATTATGAAATGAGCACAATTCAACTAGGGCCAGCTACTCATGAAAGGGAATTGCATATGTGCCAGCAATCTTCCACTCGTTTGGTGGCAGGGAACAAAGAATACAAGAAAAGGATTGATGAGCTAGAAGAATAGGTGTAAACTCTTTCATCCTATATATAACACCTGGTGGATCCAAGTACCTCATCAATTCCTATTGAGGAAGTTACGCTCATCAGTAGCTTCAACCTAGAATCCATCATGAAGGCACAAGATCTCATGGTGCAGGGGAGAGCTAATAACAAATAGATCATCAAAATTTATGAAAAAGGAAACTTAGTAATCCAAGAATCAGTCAAAATCTTTGCCTACATGTGTGCAATTGCAAATAGGATACGAGTGCTTAGAGAAGATTTGGAGAAAGAAATGGATCACTCGGATCCTTTGGGTTCAGTGGTTAGTGAAATGAGCAACACTCATTCTTAGGATTTGATTAATAGTAAAGTTTTTGGCACCACTTCAAAAGACTTTTTGCATGTATGGGAAAGATCCTTAGCAATCATATTTGAAGAAATCAACTGAGCTATTGCCGAGTTGGATGAAAAAGAGGAACAAGTGTACAAGTTGTCGGATAGTATCAATCACCTAATTCAAAAACTTGGAGTGCCTACAATGGGAGAAGATACTACTGTCAATGAGTTAATTGGGCAATTTGAGGAATATGTTAAGAAAAAGGCAAGCAATCCATTATCCTTCAATAAGCATAGCCTGGAGTTCCTTTCAAATATTCGGGCCACCATTGTACTCATTGCAGAAAAGCATCCATCACGGTTTGGTAAGTGTAAAGATATCAACGGTGTGTCTAATGGGTGGACAAAAACTCTAAGTTGTGTACACATTCCTCACGCCGATAAAGTGGAACCTGTAGTGGCTCGTTTCAGCAAAGAATTTGTAGAAATGAAGGTCTTCTTGGCAATGTGAGATGGAGACCAGTAAGGAAGCAAGATCAAGTCTTATGGAGCAACTCATTATTCTGCATGATTCTTCCTCTTTCTTCTTCTTCTTCTCTCTCTCTCTCTCTTCTCTTTCCTCCCAACATTCTCTCTCTTCAATGTTCTAATTTCGCATTGGGGTTTGCACTTTTTGATATGTTTTTAAGTGACTTTAGAAACATTATGTAAAATTTAAGTAGCCTTGTTTTTATAAAAGGGACTTAATTTTTGATAGGAATATGAACAACCTAAAGTCAAAAATATTGCATATGAAAAGTCACCGATAAGATGAAGAGTTGCTTCTCTTCTATAAATTGTAATGAACTCCTCATTTGAGGGTCATTTTTTTTGGTGAATTAATGAGAGAGAGATCATTGTGAAGAAATAAAAGAGATAGAAAATTCTTTCATCCCCCCATTCTCAAATTTCCTCTATTCTCATACTATGTACAACTTTTCTTTAAGCATCAATACAAGGAGTTTCTAGCCCTCTTTTAACTAAAGACTTTTTTGATACTTTGTGCTCATAAATTCTAATCTGTCTTGTTGTTATTTGCAGAGTTGTTTCTTCTCAACTTTAATGCATGTGATGAAACTTCTAATTGATGTATGCAAGACTATGATTTTATACTTGCAACATTAGTCCTCTTATCTAACATTCTCACTCCCTTTCACGCTCTCTTAGCAAATTCCTCTCTTACAGGTATCCACAAGATTTTTCCGCAAGGTCAGTAGAGTGCCCCTGTTGGATCCCCAGCCATAACGAAAACCCAGATAAAACTCACCTTACTTGTGCATGCATATACAGAGGTTGCACCATTTAAGTAGAGGGACTTAGATTCCTAAAGTGTTGGCAAGAAACCCACAAATTTATCCCCCGAATAATTTTCCCACCAACAATTTTTTCACTTTATTAATTTAAGTAGAAAGGTAAAAACATCTCTAAACACCCACTTTAGATAAGATAATTATAATTTAGTAAATAAATGGTATATTAATTATCTTACACATTGTAGATGTTTAAATTAGTTACTTATTTAGGAAAATAAAACTATTTTCCTAGTCAAATGCCACTTAGGTTCCATTTGGACCCCACTTGCACTCCACTTCTCTATTCCAGTCAACTCAACTTCTAGAATCCTAGAAAGGTGGGGGAAATCGAATTACACGCACAACCACCTAAATTGCAATTTATTTTCATGGGAATAAATTTATTCAAACTATTTAACCTCCCTCAAGTGCTATTTTTAGCATGTGCATTTAACCACCTGTAACCACTTCCAACCACTACTCAACCTATATAAAAAACATCTTTATCCCTTTGAAAATCCTCTCTGATTTTCTCTTGACTCCCTCTTGGATTAAAGCGAGAAAACTCTACTATTTTCCCCTCTAATATATGCATATTGGAAGATTTCCCAAATCCATATTTGTGTTCGTAGCATTTTCGAATCCAAATTTTAAGGTCACATTCAAGATCACCCACAATCTAAATTCTTACAAGGTTTCACAAGTTTAAAGCTTCCATAACCTTATCATTGAGGTTTGCAAAGAAGATGTGGAGGAGAAGGTTCATTGATTTTCTTATCTTTTTTTTATTCCCAGGTTTTCCATGCTCACACATGGCATAATAAAAGGTTCTTAAATTCAAATTTTAAATTACACAGGAGAGTCAAGAAGTGTCTAGAAGGAGCTAGCCCATCCAAGGTAATTCAAACAAGAAAGGAGAAGTGGTAAAATGAGCAAGGTATGAAGCTATAATAAGGAGATGAGTTCACCATTTTGGGTGGTTAGCCGAGTTAGGAGAGGTTGTGGAATGCGCATGTTGAAGAGATGAAGCTAGCTAAGAGATGTTAACTATCTATAGTCCATCAGAGCTAAGTTAAAGTGTAACAAGTCTAGGATTAGGTCCTTAGAAACACACAAAAATGATTGCAAAGGCTCCATGAATGAGCTATAAGATCCATTAGAGGTAATATACATGCAGATGTTGTGAATGCCTGAAAAATATGAGAAACCTTTGGGTTTCATTTCTTATGTGTGAAATATGTAAATGGGAAGAATATCCTAGGTTTGACCCACTCGTCATCAAGTGGTATAAAAGTGAGTTATTTTCCTCTAAGTGTAACTGATAGAAAAAAAAAGTGAGATAGATAATGTGGAAGTTTTTACCCTCCATCACTAATAAAAGGTGTGTACAAGATGTACAATAAGATCCTAGAGTGTAGAAACTAGAGAAGTTAATGATCATACATAAGAAGTAAATATGCCACCAAGAAGAAATGACTATTCAAATGTAGTGATCCATAGGGATCCAAAAAAACACACCACTTCATAAATTCCATCAACACCAAGAAGTAGAATTAAAGAAAAGGAAGAAAAATGAGGTAAACTGAGGCTCTAGACAGAACAGCCACCCTGTAGGGCAACAGTCCCGTAACTGCCACCTAGCCAGGGTGGAGGTCCTGAAACCACCGGATTTATCAAAGCGGCTTTCTTGACACTTCTAAATAGAAAAGAAGAATGAAGCACGAATGAACGTGAATTTGAAGCACCTGATTGTGTCTTTTCCCTTCCATGCCCTTTCACATCCTCCAATGCATGGGAGGACATGGGAAGGACTGTAAATGCATGAAAGGAGCAAGAGAATTGATCATTCAAAGATATAGAGAGATTGAGAAAAGGAAACAGCAAAGTATTACTATGAGAGAAAGTTAACAGAGATTCTTCAGTGCTGGAGTGGAATTGTAGGAGCAAGGTGTAAGAAAATAGATCAAGAAATGTAATTGGAGAGAAGGTTTACATTGTTGCTTCTTTTCATACTTATTGTAATTTACAAAATTCCTGCACCGTAATTAATTGCAGTGGGAAGAAAGAGTATTTCCTTTCCTAGCTGGTTTTCCTTCATTAGGGGTTTCCATGATAAAAATTGTTGTGTTGTGTGTAGAATTATTTAGCTTTTCTCTAAATTATTTCCTAATCACTATTTAATCAGTCACTAAAGCTCTAATCTTCAAGCAAATTTTTCATTTTCCAAAGTTAAAAGTAGAACAACATGATTGTGTGATTCATAGAGTTCCAAAGTAGAAGTTTACGGATCATGCAGCAGTTGCAGAAATGTTGGAAAATGTGATGGAGGAGCTAAATAGTGTAAGAACTAGACTGGAGGTTAGAGAAATGGACCACCAAAGGAGACGAGGTATTGTGGTGAGAAGTGACTAGAATGAGGTAAAATACTTAGTAAATAGTCTCAATCACAGAGAAGAATGTGTTGAAAGAGCACAAATAAAGTTTCAAAGAGAATAAAATGCATGCGCAGAGGCTTCAGGTGAATATTATATGATCATAGTGGAAGAGTGGAGACAAAAAATACATAGGAGAACCAAAAAATAAATGCATGAGAGATAGTGCATGAAGAGAGCTCACAAGATGAGAAAAGGGGAAAAACTTCCGAATTCATCCAAGAGAAAATAGTAGTGCATAATAGTATTGTACACAAATGAGGTTGCTAGAGGAAATAATATGGTAAAAAAAAAACCAGCATCACACAAATGAGATTGAATTGATGACATCAATTAGATCATATTAAATGGAATTGTGAGAAGTGTGAAGAGTACATGGAGGATCATAAGGAGTGTGCAGCTAAATAATGAAGAGTGTGCAAGAGATTCCTAATAGAAAGTACCAAAGAACAAAAATTGATTGTGCAGAAGAAGAGGTTTAGAAGAAGGGAAAATTTGGATAATTATGTGTATGGAAGAGGGAACCCCAATAGAAAGGAAATAAAGCATAGGATATTGTGTGGATGAAGAAACTCTCAATAGAGGATTGGAGGGCATAGAAGACAAAGATGTGAGCTGGAATGGAAGAACCATGTGAAGGAAGCATGGGAAAATAAAGAATAAGTTTCCCCAAAGGTAACCAAATAATATTATCCCATAGAAGAGGTTGCTAGAGTACATGTGAAAAAGAGTGTACTAGAGGGGGAAGAGCCTGCAAAGATTTAAGGAAGTGAAGCATGTAGAAGATAATCTTGAAGGAAGAATGGGCAACCCACTATGAGGAATTGGACAAAGAAAGAGAAGTTTCCCTAAAGCATAAAATAAGGTGGAGCAATCCCAAGGGAGAAGAAAGAATATGTGGCCCATAGGACACCAAATAATATGGATGTATGTTGATAAAGCATGAGAGAAACCTTATGCGAAAATGAGGGAAAATTGGAGAAAAATGAAGAAGATGGTAGGGTAACCATGAAGAGAAGAAGAGGAAAATAATATTATGAGGAGATATCAAGTGTAAATGGTGAATGAATGCACTCTAAAAATGTGCAATGAATAAGTGCATAAACATTAGTATTCATAGGAAGAAGAGGTCTGATGGAAAGCTGAAAAAAGAAGAGTAAAAGGATTATCTAAGGATCAAGGTCATAATGGGAGCCCATGGGAAGAAAAAGAGTGTGAAAGGATAAAGGTTATAGAAGGGAATGACATGAGAACAAGAGAAGAAGAGAAGAAGAAAAGGACTAAGATAAGCATGTGCATAAGTCCAATGTGCAAAGGAAGGAAGCCCGATGATGAAATGGGAAAGAGAAAAGAAAATTCCTAAAGGCTTTAGGTGGAGGTAGATGGATAGGGGTGAACATAGAATCGTGTAGAAGAGTGTTGAAGGTGAGACTATACTCATGAAGTATAGGGATCATAGTATAAATGTACCTTCAGAGGAGTTCAAAATATGGTGGGTAAAAGATCAAAAGGTTTGCATAATAACTGCAGAAATTTCACAGAGAAGTGGGGAAGGACTAGAACCTATCATAAGAATTAAGCACTGAGGAAAGATCTAGGATTATTGGATGAAGAATCCAAGACTATTTACCCACATAGTTATAAGGGTGGTAAAAACCAATCACTTATTCTGACTTGAGGTTGAACTCAATTTTTATGCACCTGAAAGAAGGTGCTTGATGCAATAACATTCCAGTTCTAAGGCAATTTGGACTCAAATTTTCCTAAGTGTGTGTGCATGCAAGAATTGATGCTATGAGAAGTGAAGAAGAAGGATAGAACAAAGGATATATGAGATTGCATGGAAGATCACAACTATTTATTACATGTCTTGGACGAAAGGCACAACCTGTTAAAGTATGGATAGGTGCAAATAAGTATTGGTAATGAGAAACTTGAGGATATTTATAGGTAATAAGTGATACATACAAGAATCAGACTTCTAGAAGTGTATGGTTCCTTCTCTGAAGGGTTGAGTTCTGTGAAATTTTTATAAAGGAGGGTACATAAGAGATCTAAAATATATATTTTGGCATAGGATGGATAGCTAGGGGTGTGACGAGGAATGGGTATGAGTTTTTTGCAAGGAAGTTGCGAAGGATGTGTGGATGAATGATTGGAGAGAATTTGCAATGGATAAGGTCTCAATGGAGTATGTGGAGATTTTTTAAAAGGCCTAAAGGTTCAAAGGTATTGGTTAGAAGAAAGGAAAATGGGGCTTAAGAAAATAATCTCACCATGTAATAGAAAAGTTTTGAGGTGTGGCAAATGAGTGCATGGACCAATAGGTAATTAGCGGATAAGATAGGGGTATTAGAATGCACCTGATGTGGATGATGATAATATTAAATTATCAAAGGAAACCAATGACCAAATGACATGGCATAAGTCAGAGGTTCTCAAATTCAAATTTGAATTTGAGTGGGAGAATCAAGAATCATCTACAAGGAGCTATCTCATCCAAGGAGGACAATGAGGTAATTCAAAGAAAGTATCAGAAGAAGTGAGAAAAAAATCAAGGTTATTGAACTATAAGAAAGGGATGACGTTCACTATTTTATGTATTGGATGAGTTAGGAAAGGTTTTGGAATGCACATGTGGAAGTGTAGAAGCCAATTGAGGGTGGTTGAGTGTCTGTAGGGAATTAGAATTGAGTTAGAAACAATTAACCAGTTTAGGATTAGGTCCTTAGATACACACATAAAGTCTTGCAAATGTTTCATGAATGATTTTTAATCTCCATTAGATATTAAATGAAAGGCTTAATCCGATAAGAAACATTTGAGTTTCATTTTTTCTATGTGAAATATGTAAACATGAAGGATCTCCTAGGTCTAACCCACCCATCATCACATAAATTTCCTTCATGCAGGTTGTAATCAAATATTACTAGGTTAGGAGATGATATTAACAATGTCCTTGTTATTTTCATTACTATTAGTAGTTTTACCTTTGAATTTATATTTGGGTGGTAAGTTGACATTAAGTTTAGAAGAAGAGCTAACAACATAATTATGGTTATTCATATGTATTAACTTGGCCTCGCGTTCCTTAAGAGTATGACATAGATGATAAAATTACGCCAACTTATCAAAGATAACATATTATTGCAAATTAGTGAAGCAAGATTTGTGTCACTTTATCATGGAGCTCGCTATCAACTAGGATTATATTCATTTTAGTAAGCATAGTCTTATAACATAAAACATAGTCACTAATGTTTTCATTAGACCCTTGGTTTGTTTTATACATTTGAGTATATGAAAATTGTATTTCATGTTGATAAAAAAAAAATTCAAAGAAAGTTATTTTTCTAAGTGGTGATAAAATCTACATTGCAATAATAATAAGATATGGTAAATCATACTAACTATTGTAAGGAAAAATTCTTAGTACTCCAGGAAAATCCTGGGAGTTTGAAATGGATCAAAATAATGGATTCCAAATGAAAGGAATCCATTGAAGTGTTGTATATTCTTCCTCTCGGGTAGATATGTAAGATCATATTGGAAATTGGTATGAAATTCAAACCTTTGTTTTTGGTATTTTCAGCACAATGAGTGTCGATAAAATCAACATGTTGTATATTTTTGGGTAAATATTGACACAAAAGAAATGGCACATGTCGCAAGGGTTGGAAAACCCGAGTGTCAACATGAAAAGGGTTGCACCCATGGCGCAGAAAATGGCGCAGAACATGTCGTAAGGGTGTCGAAACCCGACGCAAAGGGAAAGCGGGTTTCGGAGGCGCACAAAAGGGCGCATGACAATGAGTGTCGACAGGAAAATGGATGTGCCCTTGGCACACAGAAATGGGCGCACGACAAGAGTGTTGACAACCCGACAAAATGGAAAGCGCCCTTGGCGCACAAAGTCGGGAAAGCATGGGGCGAAAACATGTTGTCGACACCTCCCAAACCTGATGCATGGCAACAGTTAATCTCTGCAACATGAAACAAAGTGTTGGAACATAGCAAGAAGCAGGTTGGGAAAACACCTTGGCGCACGTAAGAACATGTCGACATCCTCCGATGCGCCGATGCAAATTCAGGAGGCGAACATTCTGAGTGCTGACAGGAAGCAGACCCTGACCCAGATATTCAGATCGCCATAACTTTTGACAGGGAGCTCGGATTCATGCAAGGTTGGACTTTTCGGAAAGCTCTCGGCATCCTCTACCCAAATACGACTGGATATCTTTAATTGGGTGAGAACAAATTCTTAAAAATGCAAAATACAGTTCGCCACTTTTTGGGTTTGTTATGGTCCTCACCTACCGCCATAATGAGATGAATTAAATGCAACCTTGAGGTGGTTGGGGTAGATTTGGAATTTCTCTCTCTTCTCTCTCTCATTCTTCCTATAAAATTGTAAGGAGGGGCTTCTTTCTAAATGGTTGGACATTCTTGTTTTGCCCCTCCCTTCTTCTCTTTGGCAGGTGAATTTGTGGAGCTTCAAACCTCCCATATGGAACTGTAATGCACTTTTGCCTCTTGGCATTTTGCAGTGTACTTGTATCAACCTTTGGAGCAAATATATATGCATGTCTGTGGATGATTCTCAACCCTCTCATGTTTCATTTGCATCATTCTTGATCTTTCACTGTACATTTGGTTATCTATGCATGATGTTGCATTGCATTTATATGGTCTGTGTTTAATTGGCAAAGCGAGTGTTCTAACATTCCTCGGTGCATCACCTTCATAGTTTAGGTTTTATTTTTATGCATTTCTTCTCCCTGTCTCCTTGGCAAGTTAGATTAGGTTTTTAGTAAATCCTCTGCATTTTATTGGTGCATCTGAACAGAGGAATAGGATCCGGCCTTCATCCGGAGAGCTTTTCCGATTTCAGAAGGTCCCACACTTGGGAAAAGCTCCATGTTGTGCAATCGCACTGAGATTCTCAACCCATCGTGTTGCAGAGTCCCAGGGGTGCTGTGATTCGTAAGTTAGTGGATGTACCACTTCTAGTTATATGATTGTAATGTGATTAGTTGTAGCTTGTAAAGTATGAAGAATAGTTTCAAGGGTTTGCATGCTATAATACAATATGTGAGAATAATTATGATTACCATTATGAATAGAGGTTGATGTTGGAATAGATATTGAAAAATGGTGGAGTGGGGAACTTGGTGCCTTGAGAGATGTAGCTAAATTAGAAGTCGGAAAATTAGGTTTCTCTTTATGAGATTGAGAAGTATACTTAAATTTATCCTGGGAAGCATATAGAAGGATATCGATATGAGGATGATTCTCATGTAAGAAAGGTTATGTATGTTGGCCCTCATCCTTGGGAATGGCATGGGAATGCTTGTCATAGTTAGTATTAGACTCTTTACCTTGTGCTTGATCAATGATGATAATAAAAAAACTCACAATAGAATTAGAAAATATATTAGCAGTAGGTGGGGAAGGTAAAGTGGTACCATCAATAGATAAATCAATTGTTGTTGGAACATTAATGATTTTTTCACAATGAGTAATATGAAGGATCTATATTAATATGTTCTATCATTGCACTAAGGATAGATGACATATTAACATTATATATATATAAGGATGTATAAGAGACACAAAAAGATCATGTCTACACTCAATAGAGAGAGTAGGGACCCAAGTAGTACCATTTTTATAAATAGAAGTAACATCAATAGTAGTTAAAAAATTATTACTTATAATTTTAGGACTACTAGGTATATCAATTATAAAAAATAGTAAAAAAACATCATGTAAGAGAGGGTTATTGTGCATAATAACTTGTACAATATTTTTTGGATGATGAATATATCTTGGAGGGAGAATTGGAGAAATGTGAACGGCCTCATAAATCATATCATCACACTCAAAATGTAATTTCATGTAATCCAATAGGATTATAGGAGAAGGCATGAAAGTATCCAAAACTAGGAGAATGGTACATATGAAGAAGAATAAAAAGAATGATGTAGAAATAGAACCAGAGAAACACCAAGGTAACTAGCATTTTGAACAATAAATATTTGATTCAAAATTCAAGCTCAAATTTTGTTAATATAATTTTTAATATTATAATATTTATATGGAATACACAACAATAAAAAGGAATGTAAGGTTAGGAAACTAGGAGCTATTCTAATAAATTAAATTCTAACATAAATTGTACTAAATCATATTAACATATTGGTTCCTTCAATGCATTCAATGCATGCATACAGGATCAATTACACAAGATAATATATATTGAGAGATAATTAGCTATACAAAGCTATACAAAAATAATTTGGCAAGATAGACTAGAGAATCTGGAAGTGTCGAGCCTAGAAAATATTCACTGCTAAAATTGTGACTTGAAACTCTCCTGGTGCAAGACCATACAGTCTACTCATGGTGTATAATTCAATATTTTCCCTTATCTACATCCTTATACACCTTAAAAATTGGTCTCTATGAATTTTTGGGGTATTTGGTGTCCTAGATTTGTACTTCGTTGTCAAACCCTAATTGTCGCATAGTCTCGATATTACTTGTAATCATCCTAATCAATCCAAAACCTTAATCATGGGTAGAAGACCCTACATTAAGGTTATTTTTTGCATTGTGGGGCACTTCATACATCACCTAATTTTTCACTACACTGAAGAGGTGTCAAACCACACATAGTTCTCCACCTAGCATGTGTTATGATTTATATGGACACGCACAACTAGTTGGAAACTTGAACCCCTTCGATCATGCTTGATTGGATTGTGCTCTTTCTAATAGTTGGAAATAAGAACTTGGTGTGATTTTATGTGAGTTAATTAAAACTACTTAACTTGATTGAGTGATTCATAACTATAGTAGTGGTTTCCCTAATGGGTGTACATTAACTTTAGGAAGCCTTTAGTCTCTTTTGGGAGTATTACAAGAGACTGTGTCAATAAAATGCCATATGATTTCTAGATAAGTAAATGAGGTATTGTTAAATTACTTATATAGGGTTCCAAAGGTAAATTATTATTATAAGGATGACCCATGGGATAAAAATACCCAAAAAATAAGAGTGCATCAGAATAGAGTTGGAGAATGTGTCGGTCCAAGACAATACAAGTTATCCAAGACTGGATTATTCAACCTAACTGAACTATATAGTTTTAGAAAAGAAGAAGGTGAATCAAATTTTAAAGTCACACAATGATGGTAAGAGCTTAAGAATTTATTTTATGGACTTGTATTTAGAATTCGTTAACACATAAGTGTATAATAATAAATAAGTTAGGAAAGAGATGGAAAGATATAGTGACTGGTAATAGGACGTGGTTGTTTATCTTAGCCAAGAAGTAGAATCATAATAAGCAATGTCAAAAGGGTAAATTATTGTTAGCATAATTTAGCATAGGCATATTTATTGCATTTTATTGCATTGTCTTTTATTTAATAATGTGCAACATGTGCACTCTAGTCTAGTGACTTGCATTCAATATTGTTATGTTGGATAACATTCAATATTGGTATTAGTAGTAATTACATGTGCATGTGAGATGGGTCTTATCATCTCGTAGTTGGTGCCTGATAGGGTGTCATGTCTATCCATATGAGGTTGTCTTATATCTATAAATATTACAGCTCTTGTATTGTTATGTAATCTAATTTCATGATCAATAATATTTGTGAAGCTTCCATCCCTCTTTGGTCATTGCAATCTTATTCTATCATATCATTTGGTATTAGAGCTATACCATTATTATCATTTGGTATAAGAGCTATACCATTATTATCAATTACCAAATTTTAGTGTCTACAACCCCATTTACAATGATGTAAGCCCCAACATATTGGAAGATAATTCTGACAATAACAATAGACCTAGGGAAAAAGATAAAATATTGTAAAATTTCTAGAATGACGGGATATTTGTTTCTATTATAGGCATTTTCAATGTTAATTTCAATGAAAATATCCTTTGGTGTGTGGTCCTAGCCCATTATATTCCTTGCCAATTGAAATGTTGTTATCACGAACATATTTTTTACCATTAAACCCATTTTGTTTTAGTTGGATGATGAGGGAAAGAACACATATAATCCTTAAGGCCAAATCTTTGGTACAAAATTTAGGATACAATGAGTAGAGTATTAGCCCCCACAATTAATAAGCTCAAGGTATCAATATGGGAATGAAATTTCTATTTCCTTGATTGATAAAATTTTCAAGAGTGTTTGTATAAACTACTTCTAGATAGAATTTGAGAAAATATATTCCAAGAATGTCCCATAAATCTTAATATAACACACAAGGGAATCCATCAATATTATGTTCTTTGTAAGTTCAACCATTTGCATGTAACCATATTAAAGCTCTTTGGTGGACATCAAAATGTCATAAGCTACCCTTTATCCTTTAGAAATCATACAAGGAACCGCTTGCAGGCATTGAGATAAAGAATTTTATCTCTTAAGAATTGAAGTTTGAGCATGAAACACTTCATGATAATGAGAAATCCTAAAAGTAGAGTGAACTAAGTATTTACATCTTTTATGGATTTAACTTGATCAACCGACTTCATGGAGCACACAATAGAAATTAACTCATAGAGGCTCTATTTATGATTTCTAACAAGTGCATATGGGCTATGATTTGATCTCCCCAAGCTTAATGATGTTCCTTCAATTTCATCTTGCTCCTCCACATAGAAGTTTTTTTGTAAATTCTCATTAAAATGGGTGAATCATAATTCTTGTGAAGTTATTAGGAACTCATAATGTGAAGCTTCATGGACATTACAATAGATAATAAATAATTTTCTATGATATAGAAATTTAGGAAACTATATATAAATTAGAAGTATCTCACCATTTAATACATCCTAAAGATCCATTAGGATGAAGAGTAATGTTCAAAATTTGGATATTATGCTTCTTAGTCTAAGTGATGCATGTGAAAATTATTGTTCAATAGAATCGAGTCTTGACATTTATAGGCTATGGAATGATCCATTCAATCTCATACTTGATGTGGTTGTGGTATGAAAAAATATATCCTATAATGTCATCCATTTTATAGTCAAAATTATTGAAGAATGTAAATATATTTTGGTATTTAAATAAATGTTTTTTTAACCTTTCACCAACTACTTTAATTCTTGGAAAACGTTAGACCATGTGAACCATGGAAAAGAATTGAGAATTCAATGGTGGTGGTTGGATTCTAAAAGACTTAATTTTTTATACATGTAAAACCATTACTTTCTTTCATCGATGCACCATCGCATTGGGAAGATTCCTAATTTTTCTTCCCTAAACTAAATCATGTATTTAAATTGACACATAAGATTCATTTGTAACCTAGGAGTGAGTCAAAAATTCACCTCCAAAATGTTGACCTTTCAAAACCATCATTTTAAGCATAAATGTTGTTGATGCAAAGAGAACAACCATTAAAATCAAATAGGTTCCACACAACCCAATGGGTGGGATCTACAATCCCCAAGCAATCAAGTGTGGTGAATACAAAGGGGAAATCGAAGTGAAAATATCCCCTTAACCATTAACACAATATGAAATATAGAAGATTGACCTAGAACAAATCAATTTAATGGTGGAATTAAGTACAAATGTAGAAATATTAACTTCTTTCAAGAAGATAATTTTCATATTATCAAACAAATAACATGAACCGAAGCAAAAATATACTTTTGGGTGGGGATAATAAGAAATCTTACATTCCATGAGTATACCATCATGGAATAATTTTTTTACATGTGGCCTTTTAATCATCGATAACACTAAATAGTGAGAAGCATAGCAGGACTAACCAAGTGTTAGTAATATATTCATAATGATTATTTATTTTCATATAGTTATTAATAGTGAATTCCTTCCACTTGAATTCCACATATTCACCAAAGGCAGCAATGTTTAATCATGCCTAGTCTTAGCCTTCCCAAGGCGGGAGTCCAAATAGTTGTTAGTAATATATTCATAATGATTATTTATTTTCATATAGTTATTAATAGTGAATTCCTGCCACTTGAATTCCACATATTCACCATTTTTTGGTGGTAGAGAAATGTTATGCTAATGAATATACACCACTTTATGCTCAAATTCCACTAAGCTATCTTCCACCTCTAATTACATCCCCTTCAGAGGAGGTTATAATGGCTAAGAAGTCACAACATGGTTTTGGGGGAAAAAAATGTAGCTTGTAGTATGCAAACAAGAGATGATGTTACCTTCTAGGTAATAACAATATATGGTTTACTAGAGGCCATAAATCCACTTTTGGGTTTGTATACATTAGTATATGTTTTCCTTATTAAGTGATATTGTTGGGAATGGTGTATTTTAGTCGCCATTTTCCATCCATTGTAGGATATTTAAGAATTTTTATTCACCTTAGGAAAGGATTTGGATGTTGAAGTGGGCCTGGAAATGTTCATTAGTCCAGGCATTCTTGTGTTTCTTGATTTTTGGCTTGAGAGTGGAAGCAAGTGGTAGGCTATTTGATATACAACACATAAAATTATATCCTTTTGTTGTCCATTACTATATATGTATATATCAACTCTTTTTGTTTTTTGGGAAGGTCCACTTCCACATAAACATGCTTTTATGGCTTCACTGTATAGAATTTGGTTTTATAAAACCTTATAAAGTAGTCAAGTGTTATAATCAATTGGTCCACAAAGTTCCAAAGAGGAAAAGAAAGTCTAGGGAACTAAATTCACACTAGGATTTTTAGCTTAGCTTTCTCAGTGCCTAAGAAATCTCATATCTAGTATGAAAACACAATAATTGTGTTTTGAATAAACTAATTATGGGCAATAATGGCTCTATAATATTCATTATTGTTGAATTTAAACAACAAGAAACTCACGTGGTTAAATTGTGAATGACCTCAATTTTTCCACCAAGAAGTGCAATCCACGCAAGATGAATCCATGAATTCAAGTTTCTTTTAGAGGGACCCATGATTTCAAGGTGCTTGTTGGGGTACTTAGCAAAAACAAACATGCAACTAGGGTAAAGTGGTCAAAATAATTGTTTTCCTTTTTAAATTTTGGGAAATCTAAAAGCAAATCATGCATATTTTTAGGGGTATGATTAGTAGATAATGAAAAAATTATAGGAAGAACTCATCTCACTTCAGTTTTTCTAGACTCGATAACTTGATTGGTTATCTATGTAGATATTACTATAAGAGCTAGAGGAAAGGACATTATAAATATGTCTTAGCTACATGAAGGTCAATAGATTAATGTAGAATAATAAATAAATATTACTCAAAAAAATATTTTGCCAAAAATGTTAATGGGGTATCACATAATTATCCATAGGGATCTAAAAGAACACAACTTCATCAGAACATGTCAACCAGAAATAGACGAAAAATCATATAGAAAGAGGAGCAGACTATTAAGTTACATAACCTCTACTCTGTGTAGAGTAACAATTACGTAACCGCCCTGGTGGTTATGTGACTACCCCTCTGCATAGACAATGGTTACCTAACTACCGCGGCGGTTGAATAACCGTTGGTCTACAAACACCAAAGATCTTGTCACTAATGAACAAAAAAATTGATAAGCCAGGAATAGTCGCAAATTTGGAATGTCCAGAATGTGTCTCTTCCCAATACAACCCTTCCTATTCTTTAGTACATGGGAGGACGTGGGAAGCAACTATAAATACAACGATAAAAAGTGGTTTTGGATCATCGAAGTTTTGAATGAAGAGAAGTGAGAAAGAAACCATTGAAGCTTGAATTTGTTGGAACATAATGGTTAAGTGGGCTGGCAACCCCTTAATTAAATATGGGTCCAGCATTATACTATAGGTAAAATATTTAATAATAAGAAATATTTCTATTTTTATTATTAAATATTCAAACCTAGCAATATACTTTAGGTTAAATATTTAATAATAATAAATTGTCATACTTTTATTAGTAAATATTTTAAACCTTGGTATATGTGTCAACCAACATGGTTGAAAAGGTGAGTCGGGAGACATACCCAATCACCTCATATAAAAAGGACTTCGGGTCCTCATTTGATATATTCGAAAAAATAATATATCGAAATTTTCACCCTTGTGATTAGGGTTTCTAAGGAGGAGGTGATTTACTAGATGTAAAAATTTCTCTACAATAAAGGTTACTTTTCACAATGGTTTTTATCTTTGGGTTTTCCACTATAAATATTGTGTCTTGTGTTATTTACTTTTATAAGTATTACTTTATTATTATGAAATGTGATGTGATGTTTATTTATTTAATATTGCATAGTTTATTAATGTTGATTAAATCCGTAATTAATAGAATCCTCAAATTCTACCATGGTAACAAAGCAAGGTAAATTAAATAGATTAGATCAAATGTTGTTGTATCTAATTTATTTAATTTTGTATGGGTTTTTTAAACTAACCCAGAAGGGTATTTAAAAATCATCAGGCCCCTTCTCCCCAATTTTTTGCAATCTAAAATTTTAAATTTTTTGTGAGGAATTAATGTGAGTGTGCACATGTGAAAGGGGTTTACATGCGTGTGAAAAATAATATATAGGTAAGGGTAAATTAATATATGAAATATTTCTATTTCTCTATAGTTTTAAATGTTTGCAGGGTAAATGTTTTCAAAGGTAAAATTCAAGAGTAAGTTAAGGGAGGAGAAAAGTTTCATGAAAATAGGGATTTCAAATTATTTCATTAGCCAGGTGAAACTACTTGTCCCCTCTGTAAATCTCTAGGTAATTTGTATTCTCATGTGATTCAAAATCTCCTTGCACCTGGTAAAAATTCTCTTACTATTTTTACCTTCTTTTTTTTCAAAATAATATGCACATGTCTTTTGGACCCCCCTCTAATAGGGCTTGATTTAAAAAAATATAATTTTATACTTTTTTATGTCTATATTCTTTAAATAAAAATTTACTATAGAATAAAGATCATTACACTTTATATTATATAAACTATTCTAAAAAAATTATATAGTTGTTTATATCTTATTATAATTCATAAACAAGATCTATCTAAAACTGTACAGAAGAAGAAATTCTAAAATTTCATATTTTGGAAATACATAGGTATTTTTTATTGTGTTAAATTTGATGGTCAAATAACTGTCACAGAAAACCAAAAAAAAGGTAGAACGAAGGTCATTTAGGCGTCAAATTTAAGATGGCCATATCTAGGAAATTTTCACTGTGTTAAAATTGAAGGTCAAATGATCTTCATGGAAAACTAAAAATAAGTCAAAATAACGGCCATTTAGACGTCAAATTTAAGTTGTCCAAATCTTTAACTTCATTAACACTTTTCATAAATTTTAAGTTATTGTGTATTCTTAGGGGTTTCATTTTCACTTCTATATGTTCAAAAAAATTTATGATATGTATGGGGTATAATGCAGTGTCCTTTATAATGCGGGTCATTATTTTATTATGGAAAGTTAATTAATATGCATTTTTATGACATAATTAGTTATGGTAAAATAGTTTCTTTAAATCTATAAATTTAGATTTGGTTCGATTAATATTGTTATTAGTAGATTAGTTATTTATTTATAATATTTGATTTTTTAATGAAATAATACAAGTTTTTATTATCATAGAATATAGGTATTGTCATTTTTTTGATTAATATGTTTTTAACTCAATGGTGCATTATATCATAATGGGGTATTCTTTTCAGGTTCAAGAAATTTGAAAGACAATGGTGTCTAGCTACTTTTGCCTCGATAAATCCCATATGCTAAATGGATCCAATTACAATATTTAGAAGATCATGGTCAAATCAAAAATTATGGTGAGGAAACTCTAGACGATTATTTCAGGAACTGAGTTTGTGCCCATCGGTCATCAAGCGACTGCGGAAAATATGAATGCCTTCTCATAGCGTACGCAGGAGGTCCTTTCCATGATTCTGTGTAATGTGAATGATAAATATCTTTTACACATTGGTAATATCGAACATCCTAAAGGACTCAAGGTCTTGGTCTATGGGTGAGTTCATGTAGTTTGTAATCATCAACCCAAGTTCCATTCCCATTGAGGCCATTAGACACTTTCAATAAGTAGCCATGGAGACACCTTGAGGTAGGGGTCTAACTTCTCCATGTCAACCAAGAGTAACACAACGGGGCTCTCTGAATGCATATCACTCGGTGGACATTAAGGACCCAATCCCACATCCATGTCCCACTTAGAGAAAGTGCTCCTCTAAAACCACCACTCTAGTTCATATCTCTGGTATAATAAAATTGTTTACTATCCAAAGTTTTGGACTCAAGGTCTTGCTCTATTGGTGAGTTATAAGTAGTTTGTAATCATCAACCCAAGTTCCATTCCCATTTAGGCCATTGGACACTTTCAATAAGTAGCCATGGGGGTTGAAATTCTCCATGTGAACCAAGAGGAACACATCGAGGAACTCCTAATGTGAATCGCTCGACGGACATTAAGGACCTAAGTCCACCTCTATATCCCACTTAGAGAAAGTTCTCCTCTAAAACCACCACTCCAGTTCATAGCTTTGGTATAATAAAAGCGTTTACCATCCAAATTTTTGTCAATGGGATTTCAGTGGATCAGTTATGATAGACAGTTGTGTTTGGATCCACCAGGGTTCAAATCCCACTAGGAGTGATCCCTTCAGGGTGGTTTACCAGTGGTGGCGGGTGTTGCATCACCGGTAGGTTGTGGTGGTTCGATGATGGCATGTGTTGCATCACCAATGGATGTGGCTCGTGGCTTTGGCTAGTGGTTCTTAATGTTGGTGTAATTTGCATCATTAGCATTGGCGTTGGCGGTGACTCGTGGATCTAAAAAATGGCAGTGGCAGAAAATAGCATCGTCGGTGCGGGCTCATTAGCCACGGTGGTTTGTGTTGGTATTAATTGTAATATATTGTCTTAGGACATTGTTGTAGGGTGGGGCCCCACCAACCCTCCAGTCCATAGCTCCGGTCAAAAGAATTTAACAATCAAATAATAATAATAATAATAATAATAATATCGAACACCCTAAAGAGGTATGGATACAATTAGAATCTATGCATTAAGGTACACGCTTATCTAAGGTTATTAAATTTGTTTTAGAATTGCTTATAACTCCTATGAAAGGAGATGAAAAGGTATTTAATTACTTAGCCAAGTTTAAAAATATCAAAGAACAATTAGATGGATGCAATTGTGACTTAATTTGTGAAAAAATATTCTACTTTATTGTTCAGTTGAATATCCATGAAATATTTAGGAATTTTATTTCTATATTAAACTCTAAATATCAGAATGATGATGAATTACCAGACTTAAAAACTTTGATTTCTCTTCTGATACATGAAGAGAAAGTGATGATGAACTCTGACTCTAAGGAGAATTCCTCTCAAGCACTTCTTTCTTAGAATTTTAAGTTCAAGCCTCGCAAGCCCTTCTCTGATCAGAAGTTTAGATCTAAATATTCCTTTACTAATAAGAAAAGTTTTACATCTGAACATTTACGTGTAAGATTTAATGGTAAATGTCACAAATGTGGAAATTTTGGGCATAAAAAGGAAGAGTGTAAATCTAATAAACCTATCCATAAAAATTAGAAACAGACTGTCTCATCTAAATATAATTTAAGGAAAAATGATAGTTCTAATGATACTCCTAAAACTATTACATTATATGTTGCTTTATACTCTTCCTCTAATTCTGAATGGATTCTAGATTCAGGTTCTTCAAATCATATGACTGGTATTTCCAATTCTTTATTTGATGTTATGAAAATCAATGAACTTGTGTATCTTGGTGATAACTCATCTTTAGAAGCAATAGAGAAAGGAAAAGTAAAATTTGCAAATGGCATTTTGAACAATGTTTTATTTGTTCCTAAACTTGAAAAGAATATTTTTTCATGTTCACAACTAACTCATGATGGTTTTTCTATTCAAATTTTGAAGGATACTTGGTACATCAAGGATAGTAATGAAAATATAATGTTTACGGTGATTACCTAAAAATGAGGAAACTAATACTAATGGGAAGTATATTCAAAAATATTTATTCTAAATATGAGGACTAAAACATTGTATAAATGAAACTAAGACAATATGGAATAACTATAAATAATTGTACTAAGTGAAATAAAACCCTAAATATGCAAGTAAAGAAGTAGAAAATGACTTACCTGGTTAAATAATATTGTTACAGGTTGTCGCAGGTCTGATAATAAAATCTAGAAGTGAAAATGACCGCTCAGAAGTTTCTACAAAGGCCGGATTTGGAAGATATGAATTGACTTGGGCACTTGGGAAGGTACTAAAGGGTGCCTTGCCAGGCCCTAAAGTTTGCAGGTTAAATGCCCTAATCTCTGTAAAATATTTGAAATTTAAATTTTACAGGGTTGCAAGGTATCTTAAAATGTTGCCTATCTATTGCACTGGATTCATTGAGTTGCATCAGATGTGTTGATTAATGAGATGACGACCTACAAGAAGGAAAGAAGTATCAAAACCCTAAGGAAAATAAAAGATGCAGAATGAATAGGTCAGACTGACCTCAGCCACAAACCTAGTGGTCTTATCACTAAGCATTGCACTACATTTCAAACTCGGATGTAGTTCTAGTGCATGTGTACATGTTGTGCCCTAGGTGCTCTTGTGTCAGTCACACTTTGTGAAATAGGGATTACTATTAACTATAGAAAAATAAAATAACATGTGTGCATGGAATAGAATAGAATCCATCCCCATGTGTTGTGTGTGTTGATGCATATCTCCTATAGTGCCCCGCCTCAGGAACGAAATTCAACTAGGTATTACTAATCATTTGGGATAAAAAAAAAATTGAAAGTAACCAAAGTTCTACTTTTCCCCCTTTCATTAATATTAAAGTCATATTAATTATTTATTTCATGAGACTTGCCTAAGACATTGATTCTAATGAATTTTAATTATCTAGCCTCTATACAACTTAACACATTTTTAAAACTATATCTCATTTAATTAGGATTCACCCCCAAAGATAACAAAATACTCATCCCTAAATAAAAAAATCATTCCCAAAAAATTACCCATGACTTAATGTGTGTATGGTTGAATATGGACCCTAGGATTAAATCCAATCTTAGGCCCTTGGTTTTGAAAAAGCCCTAAAATTGCCCTAACTTCTTTATCATTTCTTTTCTTTGAATGTCTTTCTCATTTATTTTCTCTTATTTGGTTTTATTTCTCCTTGCAGGTTGTGTTGGAGGAGTCATGGAAGTTTGATTGATCTTTCAACCTTCTTCATTGCTTTGATGATTCATACCATAAAAGATCATTTCTTTATTTTTCTTTTGTATTGAGGTTTTATGGAGTTTTCGTTTCTCCTCTTTTTTTTTGTGTAAACCGCAACTAGAAGTTGATGAGATATATAGGTATATATATATTGCATATATATATTTAGCGCCATAGGAAAAACTATATTCGTAGCAACATGGGTTGATTATATATATTGATTACTATTTTTGTTCTTGTTTCGATTTAAGCTGAGGGTGGATTTGGGCGGTGAGGAGAATGAAATTTTCATCAGGGTTATGGGGGATATATGGCTGACATGCGGGTGGCGTGGAAGGGGTTGCAGTGGATGGGGCAGGGAGGGGGGACGATTATCTGTGGAGGGACGCGGCATGGGGACTGAGGTCATGGGCAGGTGGGGGGTGGCGTCATGGTGCCCCCACATGTAATATATGGGAAAGGAAACAACAACAACATCCCTAATTTCTTTTTTTTTGTTTAACAAATTTTGTTTAACCTAAAATTCAATGAAAATATTATATAGGGATGTGAAAGAATATATATATATTTAATGTTTTTTGATTATGTGAAAAGGACCTAAGGTTTTATCAGTTTCAAAGATATCAATATACTAGACCAAAATATAATGTTGTAAGTTAAAATTTTCTACATTTTGATAATAAACGTTATTTGAGCTAACATAAAATAATATAACTATATTTGAAAACTAAATAAGATAATATTTTATACACAATGGCAAATAATAAATTATTTCACTTGGGTAAATAATATAACAGATTTTAATCTTATCCTTTAATACTGCTAAAAACATAATGCACTTAAGAAAGTTTTACATTCATCTATTCACTCTCCATTTTGTTTTTGTCACAAAAAGAAGCAACAAGAAGAGATACATCAAATTTTGAAATTTATGCAAAATGAGACTTCAACAAGATATTAACTATTGCTTTCCAAATGCAATAAGTAACTAAACACGTTTCAGATTCTTAAACAAGATATATATTCAACATGAAGGGTATAAATATTCACAAGGCCAAGTCATATTCCAACCTATACATTTTCTTTCAAAAAGGGAGATTACAAATCAATTTTTCATATTAGGTAAAACAACAAAACAATATTCATTTTCAATCATTTGAAACCACATATAAGCAACATACACAAATGCATATCTACCAAGAAGGTTTATCACAAGATATTTCTTTACAAGACTTGAAAAGGTACCCATTTCTTAATCTCATAAAACATGGCTCAAGATTTCAAGATGCAAAATACAAAATAGAAAATTTTACAAGGAGTACAAGTCTTCCACAAGCCATACTCAAGTGGTTACAATACAAGAAATGTTTCACAAAGATTTGAGAGGAAAAACTAAACTCTCATTATCAAAGGTGGTTTCCAACTTTGAGCTCCAACCTTCATGCCTTCTAGAATCAACCAAGGAGAAAGATGTTGTTTTGAGGCCACCCAACCATAGGCATCATTACATGCCTCCCCCAAGATTGGGATGCATGCTAGCCTCCCCCAAGCCCATGGGAAAGAGGAGAATTATCCACAACTTGTACAAGAATGAGGGTGAGCTAACAATGATACAACCACACAAAAATAGGACAAAAACCAAGACAAGACTCAAAAGTTTACCAAGGTGGCAAAGAGGAGAACCCAAGTTCTACCTCTAAAATAATGGGGAAGAGAGGAGAGGAGTTCTCCAAAAGTTGTTACCAAGATTGTAAGCACAATAACAAGACCTCCATACCCTCCTTATTGCTCCTATATCATTTAAACCCTCCTTATTCCTCCACCCTTTCTCCAAGTCCTTCTTGGAAGGATTTTCAAACCCCAAAGGGGTTTCCTTACCAAGAATGGGGAAGGAGATTCAAGCCAAATGAATCAACTTCCCCACCTCAACCATTTGAGGGGAAAACACTAAGACCCTACAAGGCTTGTCCATCAAGCCTTGAGGATTGAGAGGAAAAAATCCCTCTCTCTTCCCCCACAAACTCCAAAACTCCATCATGCCATATGATGGAGGGAGTAAAACAATCAAACAATAACACAAATCCACATGCAACAATAACAAATTCATGAGTAGCCAATCTAACAACTAAGATGAATTCAACACATGCAATAAGACTTAAGAGCCTACCTCAAAGAAAGCTCTCCAAAAATCTTTCCAACTTCCAACTTCTCCACTCCTTGACCCAAGCAACTCCTAGCTCCCAATCACCCAAGCATCCAAGCAAAAAGTTCCCAAAAAAAAAAGGTCCTCTTCTTTTCCCATGAAGGGAATTTGAAGAGGAGCAAGCAAAAATCCACACAAATGAGGGGGTGACATGTGTCACCCCTCTCCTCCTTCAAGGTCAAATATGCAAAACCAAAGAGAGAAAGGGTAAAATGCCTTTTAGCCCTCTTCTCCCAAATTACTCTAAATGTGTAACAAGACAAAAATAACTGCAACTTTTAACAAGCACTCCAATCCACACCCCTTACATGGATGTGACCAAACAAGAGGCAAAAAGGGAGGGAAAACTCCTCTAGCCTTGAAAATAAGCCCCCCTACCCATTAGGTAGGGTCCAAGGGCTCATTTTTATGTTAAGGGAACTCCCAAACTAAAATGGGGTCCCTAAAAATGCCCAAAATAACCCAATTTCGGGTTTTATTTTTAGGCACAAGGTTAGAGGGTGTGGGGACCACCCAAGGGTTAATACATGTGACCCCTAAACCCCCAAAATTAAGTAAAATCATTAAACAAAATCAAAAAAATAATGAAAGTGGGATCATTAACTCCCAAAAACAAGTTTACAACACAACTAATTACCCTAAGCAAAATTAATAATTACAAGACATAATACATTACAAATGAGGGTCACTCATGGTGCCCGAAATAATAATTCTAACACTAAGGCCTCAAGCAATAAACATGGCTAGGGCTTAGCCTGTGGGCTGCTTGTGCAAGATTGTGTAGCTGGCCTGAATCCCACGTTCTCCTGTAAACCTGTCACCTGCACACTCATTGCACACATTAACCGTACCTGTCCGATAAAATATAAATCAACGACTCAGTAAGATGTCAATGAGTTCTAAACTAGCCTAACATCCTACTGAAATCAAAATGCGACAACGTGTACAATTATACTCAATTTCCAAAAGTTAGACACAGATGATAAAGTGACATGTATCCATAGAATCCCAACATGCAACAACTAAGTATCCATCAATATAATTATGTTCCAAAAACAACATCATATCCATTAGTATCCATGACATCATAAGAAAATGTGACAACATAGAAATTAAGCTAAATTGGCGTTATACGCCTGAATGTCCACACATGTCTAATAAGATCAAATCTCTAATATAATGTCCAAGATATAACCAAATCTCTATCAAAACATGTCTATGAGCAAAGAAACAACAAGCTACTGAGCTATAAAAAGTGTGGGCACTACATCCCCCTCTACTAAAATTAGACTTCCTCCTGGAAGTCACTGAAAGAGATAGGGATATCTAGCCCTCAAAGGTATCACATCCTCCTAGGTAGCTGTTGTCTCATCATATCAGTCCCACTGTACTCTAACCTGGTCCAAGTCTCGACCCCGAAGGGCCAACCTCCAGTGCTCCAGAATGCGTACGGGCTCTAGTCTCCACTGTCCTCCATCCTCTACCTATAATGCTGACTAATCTAAAACATGAGAAACATCTTGTACATATCTACGTAGTATAAAAACATGAAATACATCGTGGGCCTGTGCAAGGTGTGGTGGCAAAGCTAGGCGATAGGCAACTGGACCGATGACCTCCATAATATCAAAAGGCCCCACAAAATGAGGCAATAGCTTAGAACCCTTTCCATAATGGATAGGACTCTTATGCGGACAGACTCTCAAGAAGACTTTGTCACCCATTGAGAAGTGACGATCAATCCTCTTGGTGTCTACATACGCCTTCTGGCTGTGCTCTGGCCTGCTCAAGACGCTGTCTAATCAGCACAACCTTCTGCTCCAAATCCTGTAGGTATGCTGGTCCCAGAATAATCATGTCATCTAATCTTTCCCAACTCAAAGGTGTCCTACAAGGTCATCCATACAAATCCTGGTAAGGAGCCATACCAATGGAACTATGATAGCTGTTGTTGTAGGAAAACTCAACTAAATGAAGGTAATCCTCCCACTTCTTCTACTGGTCCATCACATACATCCTCAACATGTCCTCCAACACCTGATTAACTCTCTCTCTCTGTCCATCTGTCTCTGGATGATAAGCTGAACTGAAATTAATCTGAGTACCCAGAGCGGTCTGAAAGGAAGTCCAGAAAACTGAAGTGTAGATGGTATCCCTATCATTGATGATGGTCTTTGGAATCCCATGCAACCTAACAATGTCCTCCATAAATACTTTGGCGATGGCCTGGGCATTATAGGTGACCTTGGTTGGCGAGAAGTGCACAACCTTGGTCAACTTATCCACGGTGACCATAATGGCATCATGATGATAAGAAGACATAAGAAGTCTGACTATGAAATCCATGGAGATCACATCCCATTTCCACTCGGGAATATCGTGAGGATGTAAAAGTCCTGCAGGATGAGAATGCTATGCCTTGACCCTTTGGCACTCAAGGAAGCATGCAACAAAATCTGCTATGTCCCATTGAAGACCCAGCCAATAATATAACTCTCTCAGATCGGCATGCATTTTCTTCACTCCTGGATGTGCCGCATATGGGGCTCGGTGAGCCTCTGTGAGAATGAAGCTACGCAGATCACCAGACTTAGGCACGTAGATGCCCTGGTGGAACCAAAGCAAACCATCTGTCTCTAAAACACACCCAGAATATCTACCCTTTAATGAACCCTGTGACTCCAACATCTGTCTAGCTCCCTCATAAAATATGTCCTCTGGAAGGTACTCAAGAATCCTACCTCTCAAATCTGACTGAAATGTCAAAGAAGAAAGAAAATGTCGTCATCTACTAAGTGCATCTGTAACAACATTTTACTTCCCTTTGATATACTAAACCTCTATTGCATACTCACATAGGAACTCCATCCAATGCCATTGATGAGAGTTGAGGTTCAGCTGGGAGAAGATATGCTGCAAACTCCAATGATCTGTCCTAAAAAAGAAAGGTCTGCCAAAAAGGAAATGTCACCAACGTACCACAGCATGAACCACTACTGCAAGCTCCAAGTCATGAGTAGGATAATTAAGCTCATATTCTTTGAGCTTACGAGACTCAAATGCGATAACCCGACGCTCCTGCATAAGAACTGTCATCCAAAATGTGCCCCTACTCATTTTTTGTGGCTAACTCCTCTCATTTTTTCCTCTCTTGTGCCTCAGTCATAATATTTTGCTTATTATGCACTCAAAACCTTCTGGAAATGACACCATTGGATAGAGCTCTTTCTCAGCTTTCCAGAAAGGTAAAGTTTTCCTCCTAACTCCATGTATTTTTGAAGTTATGGCTCGGCAAAGTTTTTTTGGAAAATTTTCCCCTGAAAGGCCTGCATGCCAATGAGATGCTGCCACATGGCACCTAGAGTAGTGGAGCGTGGGGAAATTTTGGAAAATTTTCCAAATGACCAAAAAGGTGGAAAAATTTGAATTTTTGCCCGCCAACCTGATTTGGCCCTGTTTTGCCCTAAAACTTCAAATGGCCATATCTTTCGATCCAGAGCTCAGTTTTTCACGTTCTTTATATCAATGGAAAGCTGGTGAAATTATCTACAATATTCCAGGGTCATGTTTGCATTTTTATGGATTTTGGAGAGATAAAATTGAAAAATTCCTCTGGCATGTGGTCATGGACAGAAATGATGTTTCAACCACCGTTTTTAATGAAGAATGGCTTGCATTCTCTCCTAGCATGGCTAAAAATGTCAGGGGATGGGTCTGTAAGGATGCCCATGTTGTTTTGATTGCATTTTGGTCAATGGTTGAATCACCCATGTTTTCCCATTTTTCTCTCTCCTGGGCTCGTCCCTTGCACTGTAAAAGCCAGATTTGGCTCATTTTCAAAGGGTTGAACATTTTTTTTGTATTGCAGGTCCCCTTTCTCACCTTGGAAGTGATTTTGGTGGAATATTAGACCTTTTCTAAGAACTGCAACTCATTTTTTCCTCCCAGGTGTTGTAATGCAAGTGATTTTGATGTTAAAATAACAATACAGGCCCTGTGATTAATTTTTCATCCTCTGCTGGTGTTGTTTGACTAATTTCTGATTCTTCATTATAGTTATCAGTTTGTGCATGTTGTTTTGTTGCATTCCCATGAATTGTGTCAATCTGTAGAAGTGAGAAATTCTCACCACTCCTTTGGTGCATCACCTATTAGCATTAGTTTTAGTTTATATGCATTCTCTATCTCTGTCTCCTTTGGAATTTAGGGTAGGATTAGGAATTTAAACCTCTGCAACTTGTAAGTGATAAATCTGATCAGAGGAGTTGAGGAACCAGCCTCTAATCTAGAGATTCCTTTCCCATTTTACAAGTCCCACACTTGGGGAGAGGATTCAATGTTGTGCAATCACACTGGATGTCTAAAATATCAAACTAGAAATCTGATCAACATCCAGGGGTGCTGCTGATTTGCAACAATAGTTTTGGCACACCGGGTGGGACCTTAGAGGTCTTCATCTTCATTGCAACAAAATTGATGTGCATTTTTTGCAAGTATCTTGCTTAAAAGAGCCCTAAATTACACATCTGGCGACTCCAAGGAAGAAGAATCAGCTGGTTTTAGCAATGCAAACCTAAAAAATCATGAGAAAAATCACCACAAGGTCAAGAGTAGGAGAAGAAGAAGTGTTGTTTTTATTATCTATAGTTATCTCCAAGAATAAGGTAAAGAGGGAGGAGAATTCAAAGGGTCTCATCTCCACGCAACAAAACTCTCTCAACTCCTCCACCTGGTAGGCCTTTCATTCAATCAACAAGGGTTCTAAGGCCAATTAGAATGGCAGGAAACAACCTATGTTCAATTTCACTGGCAGCAAGCCCACTTGGGCCTCTTCAATCACAAAATCCAATCCTATTTGCAGCAATTGAAGAATATTCCAATTACTTCAAGTGGAAGAAAATCAGACCTCACCTGGTGATCATGTTAAGGATATTGCTAACATTTTGTGCAAATTCCATGAGATCAATGAGATGCAAGTTGCTGTCAACTGCTGACATCTTCATTCAAAGGGAAAGCTTTGCAATGTTTCAAGAGTCTTGCCTCAAGTTCTATTCAAAATTGGAATCAGCTATATATAGCCCTCCATGAGCAGTTTGGGGAAAGGGAGACACTTGTCCCTGTTGGAGCAGCTGCCAACTATCAAAAGACTCCCCAATGAGCAGCTGGCTTGATTTTAATTTTAGATTTTCCAAAGGAAGGAACTTTGGTGGGGGGAGACAAAATTCCAGTGGCAGTCAGGCCAATCAGAAGAAGGTGCTTTTCTTTATTACCTTAAAGCTTTTAAATATGATATGTCTATGTTAATTCAGTCCATGGGAAGGGGCAAAACCTATCCCCATTGCTTATAGCATTGCCATTAGAGCTGAAAATTGTTTGATTCAAGCTGGCAAGTTGGCTCCTAGGCTTCCAATGCCGTTATTTCCAAGTGTTTAGAGAGCCCAGTACTAGCCAAGTGCCTAATTTAGCTTCTATTCCCACTCCTAGAAATCAGAATTCAAGTGAAGCTGCACTTCATCTTTAAGTGCCTCAAATGAACTTCAAAGTCATGAGCAATTGCAAACAGGTAATGAGCTGGTTACAACGCAAAACGAGTAGTCAGCTAAGGTTTAGCCTTCCTTCCAACCCCCAACTCAGCCTTAACCGTAGGCCATACAACCTCATAGACCACCCAACTCCTAGCTGCAATCCTAAATCAGCAAGGCCTCCTGCCACATAACCATTTCAAGCCCTAAAATCCCATGCTAAACTGCTCTAAAGCATTAGTTCCAGTACAAAAAATATAGCTCAAGGTATGATTGGTGTTTCCCATGCAATGAACCTCATAACCAGTCCATGTGCTTCAACGCGTGCCTGAATCAAGTATTAATGGTGACAACAACTGGTGTGGAGGTGAAGGTAGTAAGGAAAACCACAACAAGACACATTCCTAGCAGCAATCAGCTCCAAATGATACCACACTTGTAAAAACTGGCAGGCAGGATATTTTTGTGGAATGAATCAAATGATTTACCAAAGTGTGCAGCCAAACAAGGTCAAAGAGAAGAAATTTGGAAGAACAGATACGGGCCCCAAAGTAATTCACGAACTTCGTCATCCACAAACATTGGCAACACAAAAGCAATCCCAAACAACGTAAGGATTGCCTAAAATAGCCCCTAGGCCCAACCCAAAATGCCATTTGTTGCTGCCCCATGTGCAAGGAATGATGTGAGGCCAAGGGACCGCCGAGGGAAAATTTCATTCCATTCAGATCATATCAGATGAAGAAGAGAAAAATGAAACATATCAATGGGGAATCACTATATATCCCCGGCCAAAGAGATGGCTACAAGCTGCCATGAAGGACTGGTCAACTTCAAATCGCCAAGTCCAACCTGCAAGCGAAGGTGCTCCAAATGCTGGCCCAGCCTGAGGGGAATCAGGGAGGACAGCAAGGTAAAATATTGAAGCCCCCTCCATCTATGTTTCATATTATTGGGAACCCAATAGTTACACAATTGCATGATTGATGCCGCGGCAAAGTATTTCCGTAATGCACAAGCAAATAGTGATCAGTTGGAATTCAGTACGAAAACCATATCCAAGGGGTGGTGCAGTTGGATGGGACAACAATAACACAGTTGGGGTGATGAAAAAACTTGGTCTTACTTTGCATGCCTGTCCCAACGTGGTTGTTTTGAAGATGTCTCAGTATAGACTTCACCACTCTTTGCCCTAGGTTGGTCAAGGATTTCACAGCTAAGATTGGAGGTAACTTGTATACTCGCATTGGTCAAAACATGTTGTTCAGAACAAGATATGGAACCAAAGCCACAATCAGGTTCTGAACCTATTGCAAACTTTCACATGAGCATTACACTCTAAGTCAGATTATTATGCCAATGTTCAGCTTTGATCAAGAGGATTATCCAAGCACTTATGGAAGCGACACCAAGTAGAGGAAGCATCCCAGATCTAACTCTGATGAATGGGCAAGCAAGGTGCATGTTTGGATCCTTTCAAGAAATAGAAGAAGCTAAGCTGGGAGTCTATGCATACATGAAGAAAAATAAGCCTATTTAGCATCACCAAGCCAAACCACAAAGATGACAATGAGGTATGGCAGTTGTTTTTTGATGGATCAAGGAGTAGACAAGGGCAGGAGGGGGATCCATGCTGGTTAACCTCAAGGAGGTTAAGTATTATTCAGCTTTTAGATTTCAGTTTGCATGCTCTAATAATACTCTGAAATGAAAGCTTGTTGCAAGGACTGCATTGGGCAATCAAGAGGAGAATAAAGAACTTGCAAGTCTTTGGTGACAGTGAGTTGATTGTCAACCAAGTCAAGGGGCAACATGCTGTCAAGAATGATCTACTCAAGTGCTACAAGAACAGGGTGTGGGGACCGGTCATTTGAATTATTTTGAGGGTTTTGGCATCAAACCATTCCTAGGAAAGAGAACCACGCTGCTGACCAGGCTTGCAGCAGTTGCGGCAGCCTTTTGACGTTGTGGAGAGCATGTCAAAAGACATAGGTACCAAAACATTCCATGTGATTAGTGAAGACCCCTTCAGTGCCAGATAACAATGTATAGTTGGAAGTGTTTTGAAAAATGATCAGCAAAAATCATCCATTTCTTGGCAAGAAGAGGCTGAATTCTCAGCCAACAATCAGGAAAAGTTAGAGCAACAGTATGGTGACTAAGTGGTGCAGTTGAGAACCAACAAACATACCAAAAGGAGACTTATTACTGTTGGAGTCCATTTTCATCCCTCATGATCAGTTTAGGAGGAAGAAAGAAAACATTCCAAGTGAAGGGAGAAGATTCAAGTGTCCATCTCAGTAGAAAGAGGCAAAATCACTCCAAATGGTAAAGATGACAACTGAGCAAGAAGGTATGACTTCAAAATAAAACTTTGTCAAGAATTCCCCCTGATGGTTTGGCTTGGAGCTATGAAGATTTGAAAGGTTTCAATCCCGAGTTAGTCAACACACCATGAATTGGATCTAAATAAACTAAGCCATCAGGCAAACAAAGGCCAGTCAACCCCCACATGGAGCCTCTCATGAAAAAGATATTGAATAAGTTTGATAGAATCAAGATCATATTCCCTATCAAGCATTCTAGTTGGGTGCCAACTTGGTTCAGTCAAGAAAGAAGAGTGGGGAAATCCAGATTTGTGTGTTGAACTTTAAGAGAATTTGAATAGAGAATCTCTCAGGATCATTATCCACTTCCTTTCCATAGGATAAGAATTTTACAAGTTGTTGCTGGCTCCGAGAGGTTTCTCACTACTTGGATGGCTATTCAGGGTAAATCAGATTATCGGTGAAGGAAGAATATCAGTTAAGACAGCCTTTACAACTAAATGGAGGAACTTATGCAATACAGGAAAAATACCATTTTGGGCTGTCCAACTACTTGATTAACAACATGTACTTGATATACTTGATATATCATTGTTTTTCAAAAAATACAAGCAAGACACCTCTTTCAATTTGAGACAAGTGTTCCCCAAAGGTGTAGAAGATTTGGAGTCTCCTTGAATCCTTTGAGGGTTTTGGCATCAATCCCTTTCCTAGGGTAAGAGAACCAAGCTGCTGCAGGCTTGCAGCAGTTTCGGCAAGCTTTGACGTTGTTGAGAGTCATTCAAAAGACAGTCAACCAAACATCCATGTGATTGTGAGACGTGAGTTCAGTGCCAATAACAATGTAAGTTGGCAAGTGTTTTGAAAATGATCATCAAATCATCCATTTCTCAAGAAGATGCTGAATTCCTCAGCCACACATCAGGAAATTAGAGCAACAGTAGGGTGCTACGGGTGCAGTTTGAGAACAACAAACACCAAAGGGACTTATTAACTTTGGAGTCATTTTCATCCCTCATGATCAGTTTAGGAAGGGAAAGAAAAACACCAAGTGAAGGAGAAGATTCAGTGTCCTCTCATTAGAAAGAGGCCCATCCACTCCAAATGTTAAGCTTACAACTGACAAGAAGGTATGACCTTCATAAACTTGTCAGAAATTCCCGGTGAGTTGTGTTGTTTCTTGGAGCTATGAAGAATTTGGAAAGGTTTCAATCCGATTAGCTCAACACACAGAATTGGATCTAAATACTAAGCCCATCAGGCATAAACAAAGGCCAGTCAACCCCCCCATGGAGCCTCGAGGCCTCTCATGAGAAAAGAATTGAATAGGTGATAGAATCAGAATCATATTCCCTCATCAAGCATTCTAGTTGTGGTGCCAACTTGTTTCCAGTCGAAAGAAGAGTGGGGAAATCAGATTGTGTTGGTTTGACTTTTAGAGATTTGAATAAGAATCTCTCAAGGATCATTATCCCACTTCCTTCCATGTAGAGATTTTACAAGTTGTTGCTGGCTCCGAGAGTTTTTCAACTGATGGCTATTCAGGGTATATCAGATATGGTGACGGAAGCATATCAGTTCAAGACAGGCTTTACACTAAATGAGAACTTATGCATACAGGAAAATACCATTTGGCTGTCCAACACTGATTAACAACAAATTGTACTCTGATATAATCTTGATGATATCATTGTTTTTTCAAAAATACAGGCAGACCACCTCTTTCATTTGAGACAAGTGTTCCAAAGTGTAGAAGATTTGGAGTCCCTTGAATCCTAAAAAGTGTGTTTTCTAGCCCTGAAGGAAAGCTCCTTGGCCACATTTGTCTCCAAAGAAGGATTAGCAATTGAATCCGTTGAAAGAGTCGAAAGCCATAAGAGCACGGCATTGCCAAGCCACAAGCAGGCCCTTCAAATTTTCTTGGGAAGAATAAATTTTGTTCGAGGTTTGTCCCAAATTTTTGCAATCCTTGTCAGACCTATCACACAAAGCTGCTAAGAAAAGATGGCTTTCAATGGACAACAGAAGGAAAGGACGTTTTGAAGCAATCACGAGCCTCTCTCAAGCCCCCAACTCTCATCAACCTGGATTTCTCCAAGGATTCATCCTCTATGCAAATTTGGAGGTATGATACTATTTCTACAATTTTGGTACAACAGAATACAGGACCATTATAGCAGCCAATTGCTGTCTTCAGCCAACTCCTGAGGACTATGAGGTGAGATATTCTTGTCACATTTAGAAGCATGTTCTTGCAGTAATCAAGGAGCTTGAAGAAATTCCAAGCATCTAGTTTTCAAACAATAAGGTCCAATTGTGGGGTTTCTCATGCGGGGGTTAAAGAACTTCCTCTCAACAAGACTTGAATGAAAAAAGAGTCATGTTGGATACTCGTGTCATGGAGTATGACAATTGAGATCAAAGTCACAAGTTGGTAAGAGGAAAAGGATTGTTTGAGTAGCTATCTTGAGGCAAACAAGAGAATCATAACGAGAAGGAGGTTGTTTGGTGTTGTCAAGCAGTCATGAGCAAGGAGCCTCAGAGGAAAATGATGGTGTCCCCACTCCTTTGTTGGACCAAGTATAATGCTCTTCCTAAGCCCAGGCTATGCCTCCAAAGATGAACCAAGACCCAAAGAAGACCTTCAGATTGGCGGCTGTCCCATATGCCGTGTTGATGTGTCTTGTTCAAAAGAGATATGATGGATACGCTGATATTCATTGGTACCGAATCATATTCATATATTTTGGAAGAGAGTTTCCATGGTGACTAGCGGTGGTCATTTTGCACCAGAGTGCAGCTCCTAAAATCATGGGTGCTGGCTATTATTGGCCCAAGATTTTGCACTGATTGTTATGCATGGTCAAAAAGGTGCAAGAATTGTGCATTTTTCACAGGTAAAGAGAGGCAGCTGCCTCCCATTGCATCCAATTCAGTTGACCATCCATTCATGCAATGGGTTTAGACTTCATTGGATTATATCCCAATGCGAGCCAAGGGCACAGTGGATTTTAACAAAATCCCCAGATTTACTCACCAAATGACTAAAGCCATAGCACTCAAGGAAGCAAATTATCTCACATCCTAGCTCATGAGGAATGTAACCATATTTGACATACCAATACAATAATATCCGTTAATGCTTGACAATTTTTCTTGTCCAAGGACTGAATTGGCTTCAGACGGATCTACATAAGTACTTCATTCCAACTATTCCCCCAGGTTAATGCCAGGCTGAATCTACAAACAAGAACTGTTGAGGATCATTAGGAGACTCTTGAGTAGACTCAAGTCTTGCCAACAAATTGAATCAGCCTTATGGGCTAATAGATAACTCCTAAAAGATCTACCTGTACTCTCCATCACTTTTTTATGGAAGAGAGGCAATTGCCCATAATCCTTAGTTTCCAACATTGGACTAGAACCCTTGAGTGTTGAGGTGACCCAGGAGTCATATATGGTAGAATTGATGGAGCTCCAAGAAACAGAAATCAGATCCCAAGCATGGAAAGGAGCAAGCTTTGATAAAGAAGACCTTTCGGATAGAAAGGCCAAGAATAATAAGTTGGAGATCTACGTGTTAAAATAAAATGGGAGCGGATTTTTAAGAAAACCAGGAAGGCATTCAAATTTGATGCCATTTTGAGTGTGGCCCATACATGTCACAATTGTAAGGACGACATGATGTCCAGTGTCTTCATTGGATGCAAGAACTTCCTTCGTGCAAATTCCATCCCCGTCAATGGTCATCCATCTGAAGCATTGCTCCGGAATAAATGCTTCCCCCTGTACCTATTGTTTAGGTTTTGCATCGCTCCAAGTGCCTTTGTGCACATTGTTTTGTTTTGGATTAAGTTTTTCTTTTTCCCTACTTGCTTTGGCACAAGCTTGTTGTCCTCTGGAGATGGTGTTTTCAGGCCTTGCTCCTCAGGTGATATTCCATCTCCTCCTTGCATTGTTCAGTCATTGGGGTAATCAAATAGAAATTCAATGACTCATACCAAGGTAGGATTGCTTCAGGCAACTGGTAACTTCATTCCAGCGCAGATGACCCCTCTAGTCGCCAAATTGTTATCCAAATGTGCCCCTGCAGTTTTTTGTGGCTAACCCTCCCTCATTTTTCCTCTCTTGTGCTCCAGTCATAATATTTTCTTTTCAGCATCAAACCTCTAATTACACCAGATGATAAGCTCTTTCGCAATTTCGCATAAAGGTAAAGTTTTCCTCCAACTCCATTCTTTTTGAAGTTATGGCTCCGGAGGTTTTTGGGAAAAGTTCCCCTGAAAGGCCCACTCCAAAGAGATGCCACCACGGCCCTAGAGTGGTGAGCGCGGGGATTTTTGGAAAATTTTCCAAATGAACCAAAAAGGTGCAAAAATTTGAATTTTGCCCGCCACCCCGATTTGGCCTGTTTTGGCCCTAACCTTCAAAATGTCCATATTCTTTTCGATCCGAACTCGGTTTTCTTCCACGTTCGTTAATATCAATGGAAGTTGGTGAAATATCTACAAGATTCCCGGTCATTTTTGCAGTTTGATGGATCTTGAGAGATAAAATCAAAAAACACCTCTGCACATGGTCCTGGACAGAAATGACGTTTTTACACCACCATTTTTAATGAATAATGGCTCGCATTCTTCTTCTCCCTCATGGCTAAAAATGTCAGGGGATGGGTCTGTAAGGATTCCGCATGCTGTTTTGATGCCCTTTTGGTCAATGGTTGAATCACCTTCCATTTTTCCCACGTTTTTCTCTCTCCTTGGCTCGTCCCTTGCACTTAAAAGCCAGATTTGGCGCATTTTCAAAGTGTTGAACATTTTTTGTGTATTGCCAGGTCCCTCTTTCTCACCTTGGAAGTGATTTGGTGGAATATAGACCTTTTTCTAAAGCTTAACTTTTTTTTTCCTCTCAAGGTGTTTTTAATGCAAGTGATTTTGATGATTAAACTAACATACAACCTCTGTGATTAGTTTTCATCCTCTGCCTGGTTGTTTGGTTAATTTATGATCCTCATTTACAATTATCAGTTTGTGTCCATGGGTTCTTTCTTGCATTTTTATGGGACTGTGTCAAGCTAAGAGTTAAAAATGCTCACCCTCCTTTGGTGTCATCCACCTATTAGCATTAGTTTGGAGCTTTTTTTTTTGCATCCTACTCTGTCTCCTTTGAGAATTTAGGGAGGGTTAGGAATATAGACCTCTACAAATTGCAAGTGATAACTCTGACAGAGGAACTGATGGAACAACCTCTAACTGGGAGATTCCTTTCTCATTTTGCCAAGTACCACACTTGGGGAAAGATTCACTTTTGTTCAATCACAGTGGATGCTAGTATGAATCCAAACTAGAAAATCTGATCAACTCCAGGGGGTGCTGCGATTTGCAACAACATTTTCTTCATGGACCTTTAATTTGGAATTTTCTTAACTGAATTTTTTTACATTTGTATGATTTTAATGCCATTTAAATTGCTTATCAACTGTTTATGTAGGTTAGTTGTGCCAAAAAAAAAAGCTCCACCTTCACACGTGGTCGCACTTTTAGTATAATTTCTTATTCTCGAATAGCCAAGTGAAGCTAAGAAACAATTAAATATTAGCACAACTGACACAACATATTCTCATTTTCACCACCTATATTGTAAAAATATCTTATTAAAATTCTCATTCACCACCTATATTTATGCAACCACCTATATTATCCAGGTGATTGGCAATGGACAAACCTAACACTGACTCAGTCCTGAATGGAGATGCAAAAAACCACGGAGGATTTTCGTAGCCTAGACAAGGTAGCTTCGAAAGCAACAGGGAGTCGTAGGGAACCAAAAACAAAGCCCTCCAATAGCGTTCACCAAGCCACCCTGATGTGTTGGCAATAGTTGGTTTTGGGTTCTACGAGCTTCCGTTTGCAACTACCAGCACTGGTAGCCCTACACTGACTTAGACTGCAACTGGTTCTCACGTTTGCAAACAATATGAAGCGAGATAACCAGATGGAGAACAGAGAAAACCACGAGAGGGATTTCATATAGGGTCCAACAACTGAAGCTTCTTGGAGTCTGAGGATAATGTCTCCTAGGTGCCTAAGCCCGGAGTCCTGATAAATCAACCGTCGAAGATATGGCGTATTTTGGGCCTCCGGTCTCTTAAGTGTACTACGCCCGGACGGAGGTAGCCTGAAAGCACGGGGAGCAGTAGGGTGAACCAAAACGAAGCCTCCAATAGCATTTCACCATTCCACCACAACGTGTTGGCAATAGGTTGGTTCGGTCCACGGGCTTCCGTTTGAAAACTACAAAACAGCCTCTGCAAGCCCTACACTGACTTAAGAATACCCTATTTTTCCACGTTTACAAAACATAGGACAGGCGAGAGAACTAGATGGAGCTAGAGAAAACAGCGAGAGGCTTTCATAGAGGGCCCGTGAACATGAGCTCTCAGATCTGATGAACATCTCTAGGTGCCACAGAGTCCTACAAAGCAACTCGCGAAGATATGGCATGTTTGGGCCTCAGGGCTCTTAAGCTACTATGCCATACGGGTAGCCTGAAGCAACGGGGAGCATGGGAACTAAAAATAATCCCCAATAGTGTTCACCAAGCCACCCCGACTGTTTTGTGTAAGTTGGTTCGGTCCCACAGCTTCCATTATAAATTCAAAGCATCTACAGCCCTAACACTTACTCAGACTAACTTTTTCTTGCGTTAGAAAACATAGGACAAAGAGAACCAGATTGGAGACAGAGAAAACATTAGAGGCTTTCCTAGAGGGCCCCCAACATGGAGGTATTAGCTTAGATGATACATCGCTAGGTCCACGAGTCGAGAATCA